>JAVLUX010000030.1:38039142-38101642 GCA_032164185.1 Moxostoma hubbsi | reverse complement strand
GACTCTGTGTGACGTTAAACAACCGTCTGTGTGAGACACAACAGAGAACACACACACACACACACACACACACACACTCTCACACACACACACACACACACACACTCACTCAAACTGTATTTAATCACAACTGTCACATGTTTCCTCGTGTATTTAGTTTGTGGTGTGTGTGAATGATTTGTATCACACATCTTAATATCATAAACATTATTCCGATGGATTTATTTCCTATTATCAGGATGTGGATCATGTCCTGGACTGAATAAGACAGTTGGGAATGATTATTTCTGTGTTTCTTACACAAGTGTTCAGAATGACTGTAATTACTCGTGTGGACACAAGAAGACGCTCTTTCTGTCATCATTGACTCACCCTCATGTGGTTCCAAACCCTTCTGAGAGAGTCGGCTGCGAGTACATCTGTATATTTGGACATGGTGAGATTCACAGGATATATTTCATGTCAAATCTTTAAATGAATGTCTTTGGTGTTATTGGGGATGCAGTACTTATGAGGGAGCAAACATGCTTTTCTCCACTCTATACACTCAATAAAGGAAGTCCAATGACATTTACCTTTAGGGACAATATGGTTTCTACCTTGGAAAATGTGCCCAATATGCGTATTATTCCTCTTCCTGTTGAATTATTCCATCTAATATCAAAGCCGACTCTTTTGTGTCTCCCTCACCAAACATTAAGAGACTCTTCACAAGTTGAATTAATCCGGCAGGAGTAAAGTGTAAAAGATCTACGATAAGTCTTGTGTTATTACTAATGTGCCGAACTTTTATAAAACCAGATTGAGTCTCTGCAACCAAGTGACTGAGTTTGACCTTTAACCTGTTAGCAAATACCAAGACCAAGATTTTATAATCAATAGTCAGGATGATTTATCCATTTATTTTTGTGCATATATTTAGTGTGCTGATTAATTCTGTAGAAAATATGAAACTTGATATTATTTGGAGAAATGGAGATCTGGTCACTGAAATGATATTATTCACAGTATTATTAGCATTCACATTTATCATTTTATTTGTACTTCTGGAAAATATCCTTGAAATACAAACCACAATAAAACACCATCATTTATTCCTTTTGAAATAAATAAATGCTTGAGAAAAAGATAATTTGTAGAACTTAATGTTTTACTCTGTACAATGTAAGATCTGTTATGTTTCCCCCAATATCTGTTTGTCTGATGTTTGATGTTAAATGTCATTGTACGCTTTTATAAAAATTGAATAAAACAATAAAATAAAAGTGAATATGTTGAAGGAAGACTCTGGGGGGCGCTCGCGAGCAGCACATGGAGGAGCACGTGTTTGTTTGTGCGCTTCTCATCCCTCCATTATTCTTTATTTTCACCAGTAATAATAATACAATAATCCGATTGCATCAGTATCCGGATAAAGAGAAGATTGTGCGTCTTGTACGGCTGTCTTCGCCTTTGATGATCTTATTTTCCCGGACTTCACCTCTGAGCTTCTGAAGCAGCGTCAGGCTTTCAAAACTCAATGAATGTTGGACATGTGTTGCTCTTCCCTGCTCGCCTTATCGTGCCTCATAACTCATCCAAACATGTGTTTCACTCTGCTGAGAAAGGCTTTGTAGTTTCACTTTACTGTTGTGTATTTGTGTTTAGCCTTCATTATATCTGCGCGACTCTACGGAAGCCCGAAACCGCCAAATAAAAAAATTAAAAAAACATTTTTTTTAATATAATAATAATATTAATTTCTCTTAATTTATATATTCCCATATTTATTTATTTATAACACTCTAAAAATAAAAAAGATATTAAAAATAAGCAGTGCTGGTAAATATTGGACCGAACACACACCGGGTTGTTTCTTGACACAATGCTGGTTAAAGCGACTCCTTTTTAAAGGTCCTTTATTTTAGATCATCTACTAATAAAAATAATAATAAGCATGTTAAGCTTATTAAAAAAAACATGTTTCACAGCAGTATACATGTACAACATGTGTCATGTATTATGTGTACATGTTGTAGTGTAATTGTGTGAACGCTGTGAGGCGCTAGTGCGTCACGATCTGTGATGGTAAAACACACACAAGTAAAGAGAGTTCAGTTCAACCACATGCGGTTTCATGTCTTCAATACATTACATGGTGTCAGAAGTTGTTAGAATTATAAGTTATGGATCAACTGAAGCTGTCGGGAGCTCTGTGCTTGGAAGGAAACCTAGCCGAAAACTGGAGAGGTTGGATCCAGCGATTTGAACTGTATCTTATCGCGAGTGGAATCTCAGAGAAGTCGGAAAAAATAAAGTGTGCCACTTTTCTGCACGTCGCAGGAGATGATGCAATCAAGGTATTCAACACGTTTACATTTGATGATGATGTTGACGACTTCGAGACGTTAAAAGAGCTGTTTGCCAAATACTGCGAACCACGAAAAAACTTGACATACCTGAGACATTTGTTCTTTATTAGAGCACAAGGCCAAACAGAGTCGATTGATGCTTATGTGACAGACTTAAAGAATAAAGCAAAGGATTGTGAATTTGGAGAACTTACCGAGTCACTGATAAGGGACCGAATTGTTTGTGGCATTACTAATGACCAGATCAGAGGCAGGTTGTTACGAGAACCCGATTTAACCCTGCGTAGGTCAGTGGATATTTGCCGTGCCAGTGAAGTGAGTCAAAACCAATTAAAATCACTGCAAGAAGAAATTGAAATCCCAGTGCACAAAATTCACAAGCAGAAGAATGTGAAGAAGGAAAAAGAATTTATTCAGCCAAAGAAGTCACTAGGAGAATGCACAAGATGTGGATACAAACACGAACCAAAAAAATGCCCTGCATACGGCCAGATATGCAAAGCCTGCCACAAAAAGAATCATTATGCAAAGAAGTGCATGACTCGTGCACAAACAGAGAAACAACGAAGAATTCATGGAATCGCTCAAGACGATGAAATGTTTCTTGGAACCACTGAGATGGAGACTGAACTGTATCAAATCAGTGATGAAGTGAAAAAGAAAGAACTGCAAACTGGAGTAGAACAGTGGACTGAAACCCTCAAGGTAAACAACCAGAAGCTGATAGTAAAGTTAGATACAGGTGCAGATTGTAATGTCATATCAGTGCAATACCTGGATGCATTAAAGGTTGACAGAAGTGACATAAGAAAATCAGGATGTAAACTAGTAACGTATTCAGGTCACAAGATGTCGCCCTTGGGTCAGCAACGCCTTGAATGCCAGTATAAAGACAAACTGTACACTCTTGAATTTCAGGTCATAGAGCAAAATGCCTGTGCAATTCTGGGAAGAGAATCATGCAACATTTTGGGAGTGATAAAAAGGATGTATGAAATAACAAAAGACACATCAAAAGACATTCTGAGTGAGTTTGAAGATTTGTTTACAGGACTGGGTTGTGTTCCAGGGGTCCACCGCATTCAGACAAAGCCTGAGGTCATGCCAGTGATTCATGCACCAAGGAAAGTTCCAGTGGCCTTGAAAAAAGACATTGAAAGAGAACTGAAACGTATGGAAGAGATGGGTGTCATCAAAAAACAGACTGAGCCCACTGAATGGGTAAATAGTATGGTGACAATAGTAAAACCCAACAAGATTAGGATCTGTATAGACCCTCAAGATCTAAACGGAGCAATACGAAGGGAACATTATCCTCTTAAAACGCTTGAGGAAGTTGTTGCAGAAATGCCCAGAGCCAAGATATTCTCTGTGGTGGATGCAAATCAGGGATTTTGGCAAATCCGACTTGATGATGACAGTTCTAAACTCTGTACATTTAACACACCCTTGGGGAGGTACAGTTTTACAAGGCTTCCTTTTGGGATTTCATCAGCTCCAGAGGTGTTCCAAAGGTGTTTGTCTCAGCATCTGGAAGGAATGGAAGGAGTAGTTAATGTAATGGATGACATTCTGGTGTGGGGAGAAGACAAAGACTCACACGACTGCAGACTGAGGAAGTTGTTAGAAAAACTGAGAAGCATAAACCTGAAACTGAACAGAAACAAATGCAAGATTGGCCTAAGTGAAATCAGCTACATAGGTCACGTGCTGAGCAAAGACGGATTGAAACCTGACAGTGAAAAAGTGAGAGCTATTCTTGAAATGCCGGAGCCACAGGACAAGTCAGCCCTGCAGAGGTTCTTAGGCATGTTGCAGTACCTAGCAAAGTTCATCCCAAATCTTTCAGAAGTGACTGCACCTCTCAGAAAGCTGCTGGAAGGAGAAACAGTCTGGCATTGGGAGAGTGTACAACAAGACAGCTTCAATCGGCTGAAAGTGCTAGTGAGTACAGCGCCAGTGATGAAATTTTATGATGTGAGCCAGCCAGTTACCTTGTCTGTGGATGCGAGCTCAGAAGGTCTAGGAGCTGTAATTCTTCAGGAGGGACAGCCAGTAGTGTACGGCTCGAGAGCACTAACAGATTGTGAAAAAAACTATGCACAAATTGAAAAAGAGCTGTTAGCAATTGTGCATGGCTGTGAAAAATTCCACCAATATCTATATGGACGCTGCTTTCAGGTTGAGTCTGACCACAAACCGTTGGAGATCATTTTCAAGAAGCCACTCCATAAAGCTCCGTCCAGACTTCAGAAAATGATGATGAGACTGCAAAAGTATAGCCTGATGGTGAGATATGTTCCAGGAAAGGAGTTGCACATTGCGGATGCATTGAGCAGAGCTTGCCTTCAAGAGCATTGCACTCAGGACAGCAGAGAAGAGGAAGAAATAGAAGTGAGTTTTATACTTCACCAGTTACCTGTTTCAAAGAAAAAAAAAGAACAGTTTCAGTCAGCAACTTTAGAGGATGAAGAACTGAGATTAGTCAGAGAAGCGGTTCAGTCGGGGTGGCCAAACTCAAGAAGCCAAGTACCAAAATCTATACAGCAGTACTGGACTTTTAGAGAGGAACTGAGTCACACGGATGGACTGTTGTTCAAAAATGGTAAACTAATAGTCCCAAACAAAATGCGAGATGAAATGCTTGAAAGAATCCATGAAGCTCACATGGGTATCGTAAAGTGCAAGGAAAGAGCCAGAGACGTTTTGTTTTGGCCAGGAATGGCAAAGCAAATTGAAGATGTTGTCAGTAAATGTGACATCTGCATTAAGCACAGAAACAGCAATTCCAGAGAGCCACTGGTGTCACATCCTGTCCCAGAAAGAGCATGGTCAAAGCTTGGAATGGATTTGTTTCACTTCAGAGATGCTGATTACCTCCTCTGTGTAGACTACTTTTCCAAGTACCCCGAAATTGCTAAGTTAAGTGATATGACAAGCAAACAAATCATTGCGGTTCTCAAATCAATGTTCGCCAGACACGGAGTGCCAGATGAACTTTTTTCAGATAATGGTAGACAGTTTGTAAGTGCTGAAATGCGAGCGTTTGCAGCCAGCTGGGAGTTCATTCATACTACATCAAGTCCTGGATTTCCACAGTCAAACGGTCAGGCAGAGAGGGCAGTGCAAACAATAAAAAATCTGCTGAAAAAAGCACAAGACAGTAATAGAGATCCATACATTGCTCTCCTGGAGTATAGAAACACACCGTTGAATGGAATCGGCCTTTCACCTGCACAGTTACTCATGGGAAGAAGACTGAAGTCCAAGATTCCAGTGTCAAAGAAAATGCTGATGCCCAAGGTTTTCAGACAGGTGCGTAACAGACTGAGTAACAGGCAAGTCAAACAAAAACAATACTTTGATCGTGGGACAAAGAAGTTACCTGAATTCAAGAAAAATGAAAGAGTGAGAATTAGACAGGATAGCAAATGGCAACCTGCAGTAGTTCTCGACAAACTTCAACAACCAAGATCTTACATTGTTCAAACACCAGACAGTCGCATCTTCAGAAGAAATAGAAGAGATTTGCTGAAAACAAAGGAGACAGTGTGTCCTGCACCTCCAACTGAAGCTGTGGAAGATTTACCTGTTCCTTCACCAGATTGTGAGCTGAATTCAGAGCAGGAAAACAATGTGGACAATAACGCCAGTGCAAGTTGTTCGTCTTCTGTGATTGCCAAGAGTTCGCCTGTAAGAAGTAGTCAATTTCATGCAATGGGTAATGAGAGACTGTCAAGATTTGGTAGACCTATCCGAGTGCCTAGTAGGTACCGGGAGTAAAACATTAAGGTACCAAGTCCTAAGAGTAACTTAGGTTTATTGTTGTGTGCAAGTTATGTTTTTAAAAAAAAAAAAAAAGGGAAGATGTCATGTATTATGTGTACATGTTGTAGTGTAATAGTGTGAACGCTGTGAGGCGCTAGTGCGTCACGATCTGTGATGGTAAAACACACACAAGTAAAGAGAGTTCAGTTCAACCACATGCGGTTTCATGTCTTCAATACATTACATTAAATCATTACATTAAATTACATTACATTAAAGCATTTTAATTATTAAATGTCCAGCAAAAACTATCATTTTATTCTGAATCGGGCAGAAAATTAAAACACTGTTAAAAAAATGTTTTTGGATGACAAAATAATAGCAAATAGTTATTTTACAGAATATCAAATTAAATAAATACTATTTAAATACTATGTATTTATTTAGACAGTGCTTTAATTATTAAGAATGTACAAGAATTACTCAATTGTAGCAAATCAATTCACAAAACACCAAATAAATCAATAAAAATAGACACATGGATACAAAATACCTGCATTAGTTCATTTAATGAGCAATTTAGTCCTCAGCAGCATAAATGGAGACACGCAAAAAGCAAAATGTTGAATTTTCTGAACCAGGCAACTCATAAACGTCCTGCTGCAAAAACTCCCAGGCAGGGGCGCATTGTTTTGGAAAGTGGGTGTCAAAGCAACAAAAGGACTTGAAACAAACATCTACTGCCTTGAGGAGAGTCTGCTCTTCTAGCGCTTCCCCGTTCACCACCACGAAAAACTGTCCAGCAACAAATGGGAAGGTGCTTCTCCTCCCTCTGTTTCAGTGCTGCACCATGTTGCTTCCAGACTGAATAAGAAAATCACATCAAACTTTAAAGTGCATGTACTCCTGACCAAAACATTGTTACAGCTGTAATGTAAAGGGAATAAATACACCTGCTCTGGTGTTGTTTTCACATGTTCTACATCAATGAAAGAGGTTCTGGCTTCCTCAATAGTTGACCGGAAGGTTTTGTTGCCAATCTTGTACACTGATGGTGGAAGGATCTGAGGTCACATCTTCAGTGCCATGATGCCTTTGGTATCTAAAAGGAGATACAAGTTCATTTCAGTGATCAGCACTAAATGCAGGTGTAAATGGGGCCCAAAATGTAACTGGATCACAAAAAGCATCTCCTGTATGGAGGTCATCAAAAACACAAGTGACCACATCAGATTTTAGGTGTAAACACTCATCCATCCTCAATGCCAACGGGACAGTAGCTAAAGTACACATCTCCGCTCCTAAACAACCGCTGCACTAACAAGAGTTTGAGACGTTGCTGGTTCTGTGTGGCTTTAAAAGAAGAAGAATTCACCCAAAATATCTCATTCTTTCATCATTTTCTCATCCTTATGCCATCTCAAACTCATGTGACTTTCTTACTTCTGCAGGACACACAGATATTTTGAAGGAGGCGTCTGTTTGTACTTTTAATGCAACTGTTTCTTCTGCATTTGATTGGACATCATTACTATCCTGCAGACATGTTGTCTAAATGGAGGAAATCCATTTGTCGTCCATCTCTTTTAGCAAAGGCAGGATCTTGTCAGCAAAGTCAGGCAACCAGGATGAGCACAATTGATCAGCAGCATCAGGGTGAAGTCCACTAAAGTCTTGAGATATCTGTAGTGCAGATTTACCAATGTGCACAAAACACCAGTAATGGGAGACTCGCATAACAACATCATATTTAAGGAAAAGTGGATCAGTATAACAGAAAAGTTTAATGACAGCTGAGATGATGATGTCGGTCAGCAGAATAAAATAAGATGAATATACTCACAAAGCCATTTCCTTCAGGGTCACGGAGACGGGGAAATGTCTCTACTAGAGACACAGCCATTGCCTTTTTGGTCTCTGTTAGGGCTGCACGATTTGGACACAAAGTCATATTGCGATTATTTAGAACAATATTGTGATTGTGATTTGAACTGCGATTATGATGGTGATGTTTTCCACATGTTCAACTGCAAAAAGGCTGCTGGGGTTTTCACACTTGAGCCTCTTAAAAAGAGCCAAACTGAGACCTTTTTTCAGTTCAACCACAAACAAATAAATATATAAACAGTGAAACAAAGTCTTCTTCATATCCAGATGTTACCGTCCACCATGTACCTGTTTTTGTCCATTTTGTGACAGGATCTCCGCCCACTAATCATCATCATTAGTGTTTGAAACAGTCATCTTGAATATTTGGGAAGCTCCAATCAGGAGTTTAACATCCGATTCGATCTCCAATTTTCATCTCATCAATCGATGCTGATCATTTCACTTTTATCAGCAGCTCCGTCAAAACTGGTTATATGTAAACTTCCTGCTCAATGTAACTGTAACTACATTTGTTGGTAAAACCAGTTTTTGCTGTCGGTCAATAATTCAGTAAACACAAAATATTATTAAATATAAATGTTTATCTTTATTCTAGACCTTAAAAACTAGTTGGCTTATACAAACTATTCTTTACTGTATATAAGATAGTCCTAAAGAATGAGGCTTAATGTCAAACTGAAGTTGAACTGATAACCCATTGGTGTTATTACATTTAAAGTGAACATTTTGGTTAGTTTGTCACTATTTAATGTAATTATTTGTATTCATTATTTTATTATATTTAATTACTCAAGGACCGATTGTGCCAATTTAATATGATTGTCCTGAGCAATAGGGAATGAGACTTGTTATATAAAATGTTTTTATTTTGCCTGCATTACCAGACATTCTCATTTGTTCTTAATACATCATTTCTAATAATGTCCTCCTTCCAAATGTGTCCCTACCAACTTTTAGACCAAACATACACCCTAGCAATGACTTATTTTAAATGCTGAATATGCAGCGCTATTTTAGCATGATTGCATCTGCTTAGACTAGATTGCGGGTGGTTAGTGAATAAGAATATTACATACAATAGTGGCGCAACAGTTTGGTGAATTTGCCAGATTTAGTCAGAACAGATCTGAGCAGAATATAAAAGAAAAACGTATTTATTGTAGTAATTTACATGACTTTAACATGATTTTTAAGATTGTATTAATTCCCAGCTTAAAAATTATAATATTAAAATGATGCGATATTTCCAAGTTTCCATAACTGTGGGAACCATGTTACTCTGGTGTTATATCTGGTGTTTGAAACATGTGAACTGCATATGTATGAAACATCACTTTTTCTTTCATTCTTCTCTGTTCTACAGGCTGAACTTCTCTGATCCGGAACCTTCTGGACTGAATCTTCATCCACTCCAGAACTGTCAGTCTTGTGTTCACACAGTGGATTCAGATCAGTGGATTCAGATTGAGCCATCAGTCTTTACAGTTGAAGGAGTGTCAAAGTTCAAGGTCAGCACTCGGCCTGGGCGTTATGAGTGTATCAGGACCAGAATGCCATGGGTCTGTGTTTGTGATGTCACCCTGCAGTACCACACAGTGGATGGTCGTTTCCTCAATGAAGAGCTGGAAAGGCTGCAGTATAACCGGATTGGTCCTGTGTTTGATGTGACTGTGATCTCAGGGAAATTGGAAGAAGCCCATCTGCCTCATTATGCTTGTTTAGCAGAGTCTGACCCCTCTCTCAAAGATGCTGTGAAAGTCCTCAGTGTAATAGATGAAGGAATTACAGTAGAGCCAGTGGAGTTGACTTGTTTTCATGGCAAAATATTCCAACCCTCCTTCTCCATTAAAACATTAATTACAAATGGGATAACACATTGTGAGGAGCACTGTGATCTTCTTGTCTATATGCGGTGTAAAGATCCTTGCATTCTCCATGTTTACATTTTTCCATTTGATGCTCATTCTAAAGAAGTTGTTGAGAAGAATGAAAGATCAAGTTATCAGATCAGCCATCCTAGACCTGACAGGCCATTTCGGATGAAAACACCTCACCTGCTTAATGTTCCTGGTGCCTCTGTCCATCCCAAAGAAGGGATTACACTCAGAAAAGATATTGACCCAAACTTCTTCAAGATAAAGCAACAACTGGAGAATGATATTGAAATGACTGTTATCAGAGAGGAGGATCAAAAGGTTGTCTGGACTGCAACAATTGAGAAAGATGAACTTCCCCAGATAAATCCAAAGAAAGATGAGCCGCATCTGAAGAGTGAAACTGATAAAGCTGAATTTTTTGATAAACACTGGCGAACTCTAGTTGAAAGGGTTAAAAATGTGAGACCTGTTGCAGATAAACTGCTTGAGCAGCGAATAATTAATGAGGAAAAATATGCAGATATTACCCATCCTAATTCACTATGTCAGGACAGCATAAGAGAGATCTGTTCCATAGTGCGTGCGAGTAGTAACAGTGTAAAAGCTAAATTAATCTCAATACTTCATGAAGTGGAACCCTGCCTTTTAGAACATCTGTCTGGTTCTACTCCTTAATCTCAAAGTGAATGTCATTAAAACAGCCGTATATGTGAAGTGCATCATTTAAAATGTTTCAATTTGAAAATATTTCTGCTGTCACACTTTAATGTGCTGAAACATCTCCCCAAGAATGTAAACAATGGGGGCTCTTTGGATCTTTCAAAGCATGGCTCTATTTGTTTTAGTACAGGGACCTCAAATTATGGTGAGGTGGTTGGGGTGAAAACCAACAATGGCACATTGAAACAATGCAAGATTTTTCAAGCCAAAACAGCTGTATGTTTTGGATGAGAATGTATGTATGAATGAATGAATGAATGACGAGTTGCTTACTACCCAATGTTTAATGTCAGAATTACCAGATGCATTTCTGTGTATCGAAACTTCAAATATGTCCTTTGCCAATATATAGTTTCATATTTATTAAGTGTATATATTTACATTTTGAGAAGAAGCTGGGGCTTAGTGCTCACTTATTCTTGAGATAAGGGGGAAAAACATGTTTTTTTCTTTATTATTATTATTATTATTTTGATTAATTTGACAATAAAAAGTTAAATGAATCACAACTCAAATTGTCATGGATAAAAAGTTCAAAAATGATTTCCATTGTGGTCCTTAATATTACTTATTATAGACATTCCTGGCAATAGTTCCTCTGTCAGTGATAGTACTACTTCACATACAATGTCACAATTATACATATACTCATTATTAAAAAATACGAATTACAAGCATAGTCAATATGACGTTGCATTTACATAATGCAAGTAATTTTAAGCATTCTTTATCTAGAAATCCAACATGTCTAGCAAAAAAATGGGGCTTGGCATTAACCTTGCCTAGAACATTCAAGGCCATACTTGCACCACTTAGGCTATTGTCAAGAACGCAAACAAGAGAATTGACTGAAGTTCTGTTTAAAATGACAAAGTCACTGGCCTTGATATCCAGCTTGGCAGCCCTATGAAATTTATATTTAGAGCCAAATAGTATTGATTCCGATTTGCCAAGATATAGAAAAAAATATTTTCTGAAAGCCAATCTTACTTCTCATGTTCCTCACCTAATTTTCATGTATTTAATAAGAATCCTTACCTGCAACCAATAGTGCAGAATCATCCGCATATAAAAACAAGTTACAATCACAAGCAGCTTGCATATAATTTATATACACTGGTGCCAAAAGTTTGGAATATTGGACAGATTTTGCTCTTATGGAAAGAAATTGATACTTTTATTCACCAAAGTGACAATCAACTGATCAGAAAGTATTGTCAGGACATTAATAACATGGCAAATTACTCTTACAATTTGAAAAAAAATTATCATCAAAGAATCCTCCATGTGCAGCGATGACAGCTTTGCAGATCCTTGGCATTCTAGTTGTCAGTTTGTCCAGATACTCAGGTGACCTTTCACCCCACACTTCCTGTAGGACTTGACCTTTCACCCCACACTTCCTGTAGGACTTGCCATACATGTGACTGTCTTGTCGGGCACTTCTCACACACCTTACAGTCCAGCTGATCCCACAAAAGCTCAATGGGGTTCAGATCCGTAACACTCTTTCCCCTTCTGTCACTCACTCGACATTGTGTCGATATAGTGACACTAGTGGTCGCTCTTGAGAGACACCTCCCAAGCCTTTGAGAAATGGCCAATGAAAATTGCCGAGTATAATTTGCATGCCACTCCCCCAGACATACAGGTATAAATAGTGCATTGTACTCATTCAGACTTTTTCTTTGGAGCCGAGCGGTTGTATAACAGCAAGCTGAATACTATATTTATATATATATACTGTAGTTCCATTTACTGTATAATTAACATTTTTTCTTTAAATAAATTTAAAATGTAGAATTTAAATGTTATTTAATTAAGATTTAATTTGTAATTGTTTTTTGTTTGTTTTTTAGATGCATTTATTGTCTTCCCTAACGGGAACACCCCTGACCCTGATGGATTCTGCATCGAATTTGATCAGAAATCTGCAGGTAAAACTGCACCTCTTATGTTACAGATGTTCAATCATTCCTTTAGTCAGCAGAAATGTCCTTCCTCTCTCTACTCTGCCAATATTTCTTTACTTCTTAAGAAAGGACGAGACTGACATGTGTTTTCGTCCAATCGCTCTTCTCAATACTCGATTACTGAACTCATAAAGTATTTAATCTTCCACCTTCTCTAACCGCGTCTGTGAAATGCCCCAATTATCCATTGGAGGATTAGAAGAACCCTTATTAGGAAAATCAGCTGTCGAAGCTCTTTTCAAGTGGAAATGAAATGATCCTTCTCTTTCTACTATTAATATATGGACTGGCATTAATACGTTTCTGTTATCTAACAAGTTGAAAGAAGTTGATTATAAAAGTCTTCATCATTTCTATCCCTGTAACTCTTCTTTCTAAGTTTAAGTTGGACATTCTGCCACGTTAATCTTGAAACAATCCCACACTTGATTTTTCAATGTGATTCTGGAAAGAAGTCGTCTGGCTTATTTTCTGCGCTTACAACAAACCTTTGATTTGGGAAATAATGAATGTTTTTGATTTGGGACTCGGGGTCAAAGGTGATGGATGACAGGTGAAAACTGCAAACTCTAAAATAATCACATGCCGCCATCTTGGCCACCTTTGACCTTTCCTTGCCTGGTGTCTGGAGTTCCTGCAGGTGTGACCTCATTTCCTGTGGCCATTTGAAACACACCAACACTCAAGGCAAGTGCAGAACTGTGTGTTTATATGTTTATTTGTGATAAATGTGTAGTATTGTACTGTTGTGCACTCTTGCATGTTTGTTGACTTTCTAGAATTAATTGTGTTCATGTGTCGTGCATTTTGTGTCGGTTCAGCAGCTTTTAAGTCAACATGAAATACATTCACAACCCATTTTACATCTGCAGTGTGATGTTTTCCCAAGTCAATCAGGATATTCCATGACATGGAAAAGAGGGGCGGGACTTGATTTACACTAATAGAGTTGATTGGATCATGAAAAGTGGGCGTTTAATACCAGAATGGACTCTGTAGTTTGAGGGGAGGAGTTTTAAAATAAGAGGGATCGGTGATGTCAGAAGAAAATGAAAGTCGTTTCAGAGGCGGAGAAAGTTACATTACATGTTGATGAAAGATCAATATTCTCTCAAGTGCATCAAAAGACCACAAACATGAATTAAAACACTTTTAAGACAATGTAAATCAAATAAAAAATATCTTTATTCATCATAATTAATAAATATGCAATACAAACAATATTTATAATAGTCATCAAAATACTGACAGAGATCAGACTGACATCAGATGCAACATAAATGGGCGGAGCCAATGGTGCATTCTAAACCCCGCCTCCACAACCAAGCCCCACCCACAGAGCAAATCTCCAATCAGACACATCATAGCCACAGAATGCAGAACAGTCCTTCTGATTGGCTGAGATTTGAGCGTCATATTTGCATACTGAAAGTTTTTACTGCCGCACAAACAAGTTATAAATGCTCAAAGATTTTGTGTGTCATCAAGTGAGCGAACTGTTCCACAAAGGTTTACAGATAACGGATGGATGTTTTGTTCCAAGTCAAATATTTGTGCCAAATAAAGTCGTTTAAAAATAAAACAAACATTTCCGTGAACAAATCAGACTAAATGAAATTCAAACGACGGCTGCAGCTGAAATTCACTCTCGTTTTTTCTGTTTTTGTCTCGATCTCTTTCGTCTTCAGAGTCTCGTTCTCTCAAACTCTCGTTCTCTTTTGTTCTGGACGTCCTCTCTGTTTCGTTTGTTTGTTGTTGTTTTGCAGTCTGCAGACATAGTTACAGTTGCACTTCTTAAAACTCAAATAGTGCTTCCAATTGACAATAAAACATTCATTTCATATAAATAAAAGAAAAATTAAGATTTTATAAAAAACCGGGACTCTTGTCTATATCTTTTCATAATAAACAAAAACATCCCTTTTCTCTGCAAATTATAATTCCACTCAACATATGAAATAAATATTCCACATCAATCCAGAAAAACTTCACATATATACATTCAAAGAAAAGATGTCAGACAGTTTCAGTGTCCTTTTTACACAATGTACAAGATTCAGAAAGACCATTTTTATATCTTTTAGGAACTCATTTGTTGGGTAAATTTATGTATAATTTTAAAGTATATTTCGTACACTTTGTTATTAATACAGTATTTATTATTATAGGTCCAAATCAATCTCCAGTTTATATTTCCAAAATGTTCATTCCAGAAGTATTTATTTGGAGATGTATCAGGGCAGTGAATCAAGCATCTGAAGAATTTATTATTACATTTAATATCTTTTATATCAACACCGTTTAACAAAACCTGTTTTTATCCATTGATTGCTTATGAGGTTCATTAATGCCTCTCAAGAGTCTCAAAAACCCTCCTGGGATTGCATCAAAAACAATATATATTCTCCTGGAGATATTTATTTAATAATTCAGTATATGTAAGTAAGTAACCCTTGTTATTTATCAACTGTGAGACCATTAGAATATCATTTGTAACCCAATTGTCGTAGAAGATTGATTTATTCTTATATTTAACCATTTTATTGTTCCATATTAACTGTTTGTGGGGGGAAAGTTATGTTTGTACATAAAAGAGCCTGTCTATGAAAACTGGATATCTGAATGGGAGCTTGTTAACCTCAAAGTCACAATTTAAAAGGAACTCTATAGATCTTAAGATTTGGGATTATAAACCATAGTTTATCAGTATATGCTTAATATAATATTTAATCCAGTTTAACCTGAAAATTGTATTAGAAGTACCAAAATCAAGCACATTTAAGCCTCCTTGATTATAAGAATGACATAAAATATTTGTATTTAGATAGTGAGACTTGTTTTTCCATATAAAGTTGAATAAGGTTGAATCAGTTTGGTTAATAAAGAATTTGGTACATCTAAGACTTTAGCAGGATAGACTAAACGAGACCGCCCCTCAGTTTTGGACAGAAGAACTCGACCTTTGAGTGATAAATCCCTCATGAGCCACATATCAAACCTCTTTTTCATTTTCACCATAAGGGGCTGGACATTAGATTGAACTCGGTCTAATTGAGTTTTACAGATCTTGATACCAAAGTATGAGGTTAATTAAGGTTAATTAAGGTTAATTAAGGTTAATTAAGGTTAATTAAGGTTATGGCCTCCAATTGTCCAGAAGCAAACAATCCTTATTGGGTTTTAGGTAACAATGTAATTAAGCCTTGACACAAAGTTGGGGGAAGCTACAGGTTTCTATAACGTCCTTAAAAACTAATAATAAGAATTGAGAAATGTAATCTTGAAATGCTTTATAAAATTCCCCTGTTAGGCATCATTCCCTGGGGATTTATGATCTTTTAACTTACTAATGTTCTTTTGTAGTTCTTCTAGGGATATGTCTTGGTCACAAATGTCCTTCTGAGTTTCATCAATACCTTGAGCCACTTTTTATACATGAGAGGAAATATGAGCTCTGACAACTGTTGTGTTCGGAATATAGTTTTATATCAAATCTTCCACAAAAATAGACATTTTTGAGGGTCTTCAGAGATCGGATCATTCATTTTGAGTTTATATATATTGTTAACACTAACATTTCTTTTTTCTAAATGATGAAAATACTTGGTATTCCTTTCACCGCTCGATCCATTTTCACCTAGAACGAATAAAGGCTCCCTGTGCCAAATTTGGATAGATATCGTCTAATTCAGCTTGTAATTCAAATAAAATATTGATGTCAGCTTGTGATTGCTCATTTTTTTTCATAGATAGAAATGATTCCCTTGAGTATCCTATCTAGTGTCATTCTTTTATCCTTAGATCATTCTTTTGCCCTTTCAATGGCCATAGTACGGATCTGAACTTGTGCATATTCACAATGTTTGACATATATTTTGCCTTTTTTTGCTTTTATCAAATTTTCATTTATAATTTTTTTGGCTTTTTCTTTGAAGATTTTCTCACTCAAAAGTGTATGATTTAATTTCCAATAA
This sequence comes from Moxostoma hubbsi, assembly GCA_032164185.1. Classification (NCBI taxonomy): domain Eukaryota; kingdom Metazoa; phylum Chordata; class Actinopteri; order Cypriniformes; family Catostomidae; genus Moxostoma; species Moxostoma hubbsi. The sequence continues at coordinate 38,085,089 of JAVLUX010000030.1, read as the reverse complement.
TTTGGTTTATATTTGATTGATTGACCCCTTATACATAGTACTAAAGTAATCAAATGATGATCAGAAGAAACTGAGGCTGTATTTTGGTTTCTTCCACATTATCGAGCAGCTCGTTTGAAATAAGCCAGAAGTCAATCCTGGATCTCTTAGATAAGTTTTTGTTATTCCAACTGAACTGGATTTGCTGTGGATTTTTTAGTCTCCATATGTCACAACAGTTTAAATGCACACATAGATGATTAAACTCTCCATAATTGCCTCCTAATGATCTTTGAGGTTGACAGTCTTTGATGGGGTCACTTATGCAGTTCCAGTCACCCCCCAAAATTAATTTAGCGTTGATGAAGGAATTCAATAAGGCCTTTATTTGTTCATCAAATTCTGCAAAAAGGTGTTTCTATGACTATTATTATGACCATATATATTACCCAAAATGAAGATATTCTCCATAAATTCAGTAACTAAAATAACCCATCTTCCTGAATCATGAACAACATTTTTAAGGATTGTTCCCTGAAAGGAGCCTTTAATATGGCAGCGCCAGCAGATTTACTGTTTCCATAAGCCATCCAGATATTGTCTCCACACTGATTTTTCCAGAAATTACAATCTGAAGCTAAGGCATGTGTTTCTTGTAGAAAATACAAATACAGCTTTCCTCTTAGTCTGTTCTCGTATCCCCCTCACATTAAGTGAATTAAATGACAAAGACTAATTGAACAAGTTCATTAAAAAGAAAAACAAACCTTGAGTTTTAAATGTAACAAAGAGGGAAAATGATTTTCTTCACCTTTTGAATTCTGACTAGAACAAGCAAATTTGGGATTATTAACATTGTAATATTATAATATAATATTTCGTTCAAGAGAGAAACGCAACAGGTGTTTTAGGCATACACTCAAATACAGCAAAACGGAGCGAACAAAACGAAGAACAATTAAATGAACCCCCTCAACTGTGTGTTGTAAAGTTCTGAGGTGCTCAGAAATAACAAGGAGGGGGGCGTGTCCTGAAAGATTGAAGACACACACACACACACAGACACACACACACACACACACACACACACTAACCGTCAATGAAGAGGAAGATGAAGATATCCATGATAAAGCTGATCAGTGTCATGGCGAGTCCCAGCAGCATGAGGAAGATCCAATCCGCCCCGATCCCAGACGTGAAGAACCGCTGACGGTACAATAACCAGTCTTGACAGAAACTACAGTACCCATAATGCATCAGAATTCACCTGACGGACTCCATGAAGAGACAGAGGCCTCACAGCTGCTTCAGAATTCATGTTTGAGGTATGACAGTGTGTAATTAATGTTAACATAATGTGAAAAATATCCTCATGTAAAGTTAATAAAATAAATTCCTAAAGGGAACTCAGGGTAAATTATCCTGCCTACAATTGACATCAACAGTCTTGTTCCGGAAGTAAAAATCTCATTCATTTATCCCATAGACTCATTTATTTTCAATGATAACTTATAAACCTTTAAAGACAGACCTATCATGAGCTCTGAAGATGTTCACTGATGGTATATGCTTCTGTTAAATACATGCGTCTGCATTATATGTACTTTATTGTTTAATAGTGTTTGATATCAAATGAAACCTGTGAAAAGAGCGTCAGAGCGACCGCCCACTCCCATGATGCAATTAATGTACTTATATATTTGTACATATTAGGATATTTTGCAATAACTTTAAAATATATTGTTTCTATACTTATAAACAACAAACTAAAATCAATAGTTTTAAATATTTCTATAATGTTATATTCAATGACATCATTCGCAATGCTTCATGGGATTGTAGTCTGTGCCCTCTTGAAACTCCATTAGTACACAGTCTTGTACCGTTTGTAATTATGTGCCTTGTTTGCCTCAAAGCAAAGTTTATGATGTTGTGATTGGAGCGGTTTGTTTGGTTCATGTCTCACAACTCTCTTATGAAGGATTATAATTCTCTCATCATTTACTCTCACCCTCGCAGATGTGAACAAGTTTGTATCTTCAGCAGAACACAAATTAAGATTTTTAATTTTTCAAGCTCGACTGCACTTCCTATAGCGCCAGCTAGTGCTCTTGTGCGTCAAGCACTAGGAAGTGTAATCAAGCTTGACATCATGATTGTGCCGAGAGACTGCAGTGACAAGATGTCCAGTGAAAAATTAGTTATATTTTGGTCTGTTCTAAAACCGAATGGATTGCTTCAGAAGACATGGATTAATCCACTTGAATCTTGTGGATTACTTTTATGCTACTTTTATGTGCTTTTGGAGATTCAAAGTTCTGGTCACCATTCACTTGCATTATATGGACCTACAGATCTGAAATATTCTTCTAAAAATCTTCATTTGTGTTCTGCAGAAGAAAGAAAGTCGTACACATCTGAGATGAGGGAGAATAAATGATGTGACGTGTCGCTCCTAAATACCGAAAAGCTCCGGACAGTTCAAACTTAAAACAGTGGAACGATTTATGTAAGGAGGAGGGTGAACATAAGGATGTTGTCATTGCACGAGGAGAGAAACTGATCGGTGTAAAGTTCATTAATATATTAAAAATGTAGAACACGATGTTCAAGAATCAAATGCGGCTTCATAGCTTTAGCAAAACTCAGTGTTATTCACAGCAAATATGAAGCAGCATACTGTCGTATCAGAGACAACATAAGCAGCAGGATGCATATTGTAAGATTGTTTTAAAGACTTTGGCAGCTATATTATATTGATTAAACTCGCTCATAGTGGTAGGAGGAGAGAGACCTCCAGCAGCAGCAAGAGGCATATTAATAATGTCCACAACATTACACGCCAAATAAAATAATAAAGTTCATTTGCATTGCAGAATAAGTGCTAATAAAAAGTTATGGCAAAGTCATCCACGTGTCCCTCATTTACCTCTTAATAAAATCTGTATGTGGGCCAGTATGTTGGTTCTTTTCATTTAAAGCTGTGTAGAGAGTTGCTGAAAAATCCTGCAGATGCGTGAGCCAGAGAATCTTGCCCAAAGTTTAGAGATTGCTGTCCGCACACTGAAACATTATCCAGACTCGTGAAGTCTTTCAAAAATGATGAAAAGTGCACAGTGCCGTGCTCACAGAAACATGTGCTGAAACGTTTGCTCAGTTTTAACTTCACTGCACTTTGCACTTTTATATCACTGTGGAGTTTTTATACAATAAAGATCATTTTTGATAGACTTGACTAGTCTGGATCATTTTTCAGTGTGCGTTCAGCAATCTCTAAAATATGGGGATATAAAATGAAAGCTGAATTTTCATTCTTAAGCTTTTGATGTTAAATAACATTATGACACTTATTTACGATGCATATCTGAGACCTTAAGCATTCAATAATAAAACAAAGTTTATCATTTGCTGGTTACGTGAGGATTTAAAAGGGAAATGACTGCACAATCTGAACATGCACAAGAACTTGAAGAAATGATTCAGTGTGTCTGATATCAACATGAGGGATAGATATGAGACGCACACACATTAGAATCTCAGTTACAGGTACTAAAATAACTCTGAATTCTGCTCTGAACGTCACATTTGCTTATAATTAACAGAAACTTTCTTTTTGTTTATATTTTGACCTTTATTATCACTCAGTAATACACAGACATAATGATTTATGTATGTTAAGAATCTCTGCTGTATAAACCAATGAAATCAGAAGTGGGCGGAGCTACACAAGTCGCCACGCCCCGTTGTCCAGACTGCACTCTGGAGTCATCGGTTAGTTCGGTGAATAGACCTTTTCACCATCCGGTTTTTGGAAACGCCGGAGTAAAAGACTGCCGGGTAAACTTCAACAGCGGTGAACGGGAGACCACAGCAAATATTATTTTCACTTACACATTTGCTCCGAGAGTAAACGAAAAAATTCCAATATCACTTTCCAATGACTTTCCCGAAGAGGTAAAAAATAGAGAGTGGTGGATAAAGACAGTAAAATGGGAGAAGATGACACATTTACTGTCTCACTCAGCAGCTGGAATAGAAACTCCCTCACAGCTGTGGTGATTCAGTTTTTAAAACTAATTCCAGGTAATAAAACACAAAGCATAATGTTATATATTTACTCTCAATATTTAAATATTGCTAATATAAAAAACTTTACCAGATTTACGCTGCTAAATAAGGCGGAAACGCGTCATCACAGTTTCACTCAGTCACGAGCATGCGCAGTTAACTGTTGTTTACGTCACGTCTAAAAGCGAAACCAAAAGTCTTCAACTCACCGGCTTACTGTTTCCCCCGGACATTATCATGAAGCTTAAAGATATTTCACATCTCACGGTGAGTTAACAATAATATTGAAGCCTATTTTTAAAGCAATAAACTCTTCCTGCAGATGTTTGGATATTAGTGATCAGATAAAGTATTGATAGTTTATATCACACTCAGTTTTTCACAGTGTGTCATTTTAAGATCGAGCACTACACGTCGATATTTGAAGCCGCACAAACTTTTATATTTGTGGAGTATTTTCAGTAGTCGGCATATTTCTGAGAGATATCCATTCGTCTTTGTGTTTAATAGATTTTCACCACAGTCAGATCAAATGAACTCCATAAACAAGAACTAGATTCTAATAAACCCGGAAGTGTTGAACAGGCCCAAAACTGCTCGACGTCTTTACTTCCACGATCGGACAGGAGATAAATCATGATGTTATCGGATGAGGAATTGTAATGAGTATTTTGGTGTGAGTTTGAATGAATCTTTCTTTATTTGAAGGGTTAATCGCTGGTCTTTATTCAATCAAATTGATTTGTCTTCTGTGTTTTTGTTCTTCATTGAGTTTTTCCCTTCAGCTAGTAAAAGTGTCTGTTGTAGAGACTCTCTTTGGTGTTAAATATCCTCAATGGTGTGACCTGAGATGTTTTTCTTTTCTCATCAAATAAATCAATAGAAAGTTTAATAATGAGGATAAACAGAAGTACACCTCTCTGCTTGTTCTTTCATGTAGTTGAGAAACCTGTATTTGAGGCTGTTTGAGCTGTTATTCACACTAGTGGATTTGATCCGCCCACAATTATTTACATTCTGCTGTTCTGAAAATGAGGTAAAGCAGAAGTCTGGTAGTTATTTTTGATCTTTTAATGCTGATTTAGAGAGTAAAGTATGATAGTGAAGCAGCTCTGAGTGTTGTTCTTTCTGTTTAGTGTCTTTTATCAGTGTAGTGAAAGTTTCAGTTCAGTATCTTGATGTTTTTCTTTTTGTGTGTTTGTGTTCTTCAAATGCAGGTCTGAAGATTATTATGGGATATATTGGAGAGAGCTGCTTCTAAAATGAGTCTCTATGAGGAGAGAGAGGATGGAGCTGTTCACCATCAGAGAGCAGCATCTCCAGAATCCAGCTGTGTGTCTGTGAAGAGTAACAACTCTATGGATTATCCCCCTTATCTCAGTGATGGAGTGATCAGGTGAGATCATATCCTGTGTTGAAGACAATAAGACAATTATATTAATATAAACAGCTGACAGGACTAAACACACATCATCTGAATTATTCTGTCTTTTATATGTATCACCCGCAGACAGAGAAACACATTTGTACCTCCAGAATTCAGCTGTGTGTCTATGAAGAGTAACAACTCCATGATTAAACCCCCTGATCTCAGTGATGGAGTGATCAGGTGAGATCATATCCAGTGTCGCAGACAATAGACCCCTTCACGGTTGACGTCACAGGAAAATTCGAAGTGCGTAGCGCGCATGTCGGGGTCAGAACGTTCCATTCCATCGTGTGTTAACCAGATAATTTCTCGTCAAAATGCCTACTTGTTCTGACTGTGTGCTGTCTTTTTTTTTTTTTTTTTTTTTGACCTCATCATGCACTGACACGATTTCCACGCATCTCCGCGCTAACTGGTGAAAGTACCTCTTATGTACTGTCTATGGAATTGACAGACACACGTTTAGTTTAGCAGTAGCTAACCTAGAGGAAAGGTGATGGATGCAGGGTATAAGTGATTAGTAGTCGTGACAGTTTTCTAGGGAAATAAAACCATCAAGTCAAGGAAATCAGTCTACAGTGCATCCGTCTCCAATGATAAATACTTAACGTTACCCTGCCACGCAGGTGCAATTCGCAGTATGGATGTAGCCTTCCCGCTTGTTGATCACAACCCAGGCTTGGTACATAGAGGTATTTTTCCCTTGGCGCTGGCTCGGTAAAACCTCCGCTTTTAACACACAAAAGTCATCGCCTATATCGCTATATAATACCGTCTGGACATGCCCACAGACTACGTAATTATACGCGTCTAGCGATTTGTAGGCTCTTAGTTTTTCTCGCGTGTAAACACTAGGCTTGTCCACCAGATAGCTGTATATGGCGGGCCATTGAATATCTGGCCACTTGCTGACGTTGTCTACCCATTCTGTTATGAGCTCGGGATCAGGCAGACAATCGCCTTTAACTAAAACAAGTTTGTTATGGTACTGTTCCCGTTCCTGTGGTGGCAAAGACAGTGCATAACTTGACACAATAATATGCCGGTCTATTATCCGCGCCATTTTTCTGACCCCATGCTGCGCGCGCACCCAACCTAGCATTTGAATGTTTACAAACATTGAAGGGGTCTATAAGACAATTATATTAATATAAACAGCTGACAGGACTAAACACATATCATCTGAATTATTCTGTCTTTTATATGTATCACCTGCAGACAGAGAAACACATTTATACTTCCAGAATCCAGCTGTGTGTCTATGAAGAGTAACAACTCCATGCATAATCCCCCTTATCTCAGTGATGGAGTGATCAGGTGAGATCATATCCAGTGTTGAAGACAATAAGACAATTATATTAATATAAACAGCTGACAGGACTAAACACACATCATCTGAATTATTCTGTCTTTTATATGTATCACCTGCAGACAGAGAAACACATTTGTACCTCCAGAATTCAGCTGTGTGTCTATGAAGAGTAACAACTCCATGGGTGAACCCCCTTATCTCAGTGATGGAGTGATCAGGTGAGACCATATCCAGTGTTGAAGACAATAAGACAATTATATTAATATAAACAGCTGACAGGACTAAACACATATCATCTGAATTATTCTGTCTTTTATATGTATCACCTGCAGACAGAGAAACACATTTGTACCTCCAGAATCCAGCTGTGTGTCTATGAAGAGTAACAACTCCATGCATAATCCCCCTTATCTCAGTGATGGAGTGATCAGGTGAGACCATATCCAGTGTTGAAGACAATAAGACAATTATATTAATATAAACAGCTGACAGGACTAAACACACATCATCTGAATTATTCGGGAGGCGGTGGAACATGCTTTTACATCAATGATAGTTGGTGTACAGATGTAACAACATTAAACAGGGTTTCCGCGGGGCATTAAAAAGCATTAAAAGTCATTAAATGGATTTTGCGAAAATTAAGGCCTTAAAAAGCATTAAAAGTCATTAAATGGATTTTGCGAAAATTAAGGCCTTAAAAAGCATTAAAAGTCATTAAATGGATTTTGCGAAAATTAAGGCCTTAAAAAGCATTAAAAGTCATTAAATGGATTTTGCGAAAATTAAGGCCTTAAAAAGCATTAAAAGTCATTAAATGGATTTTGCGAAAATTAAGGCCTTAAAAAGCATTAAAAGTCATTAAATGGATTTTGCGAAAATTAAGGCCTTAAAAAGCATTAAAAGTTATTCCTACAGGAATTAAACATTTTAGATAGTTTTGAAAAAATAATATTACCAATTTATTTTGAATATAGACTTCACAATTAATAACTTTGATTTGCTGTCGCAAAATATGTACATTGGTGTGATTAACACGCGGATCCAGTTTGGTAATTTCCTCCGGCCGGTGCAAAATTGACGTAACGCCGGATGTTTGGACAGCGGCGGGCTGGGACCTGGAGGAGTTAGAACAGAGAACGTAAATTTAGTAAAGTTGCAAAGAAATGGGTAAGCACAAATTCCAGCAAAAGTGGCTGGAAGACAAAGAATTTAGGACATGGTTGCTTACATGGTTGGTTGTCAACATGAAGCCGTTAAATCTCATATGCAGTCCGATGGCCACAAATCGGCTGTAAAAGCCAGACAGCGATTAACTATCTCTAGTTACTTGACCGTGACCGACAAAGTAACATCTTCAGCAACTACCACCACAACTGCTGCTGTAGTGACCACCGCTTCCTGCGGAGCCACTACCGAAGGAAACTCGATCGACCTTTGAGCAGCGTTTGGTTCGAACGCGACGCTGCAGGCAGAGGTGCAGCACCACTCATATGCATCAAACGAAGGTGTTTCTGAGTTGTTCCAGGGAATGTTTCCTGATTCGTAAATAGCCAAATGTTTCACATGTGCAAAGGACCAAACCAGCTACATTTTAAAATGTGGACTTGCCCCATACTCCAAAAATAAACAGATTTCTGCGATTAACAATGCAGGACAATTGTGAACTACTGGCCTCTTTAGCTTCAGCCTGGACCATATACAAATCTAACAAACTCATGACTCAAATGATTACAAAATCTAATACTATGAGGAGATACAAGGACAAATGCAATGAATTGAAAAACGTTGAGTCAGAGTTGGAACTAAACGTGAGCGAACTAATGGATTAATTCTCTTATTTACACAACGTTAAAACTGTGTAATTTCTATAGCACTTGAATTTTGCATACATTATTTTCCAGCTTTAAAAAGTTCAGAATTTTTCCTTCACTGTCCAAACTGATAGAATTTGTGGTCATAGTTGAAGGAGGTCACATGTATTTGATGGCGGTACAATTTACACAAACAGAAACATAATGGCTTTTTTCCAGTCATGGCCTGATTTTTCAGTATGCCTGTAGCATTCAATATCTAGTTGATTGGTACTATGTTAAATTAAATTTGACTTATCTGCAAATACATTTCTTTATATTAAGCTGTCTCCTGAGCCATTTCTAATTCAGTTCAGAGTGATACAGTTTATTTAAATTATGTAAATTGTCTCAAATATCCAAGATTATCATCATTGCATCATTGTCAAATTGAATGGTTACAATTGGGACATGGGCTTTTTAAAAATGTATCGTTTGTATATATATATGTGTGTGTGTGTGTGTGTATATATATATATATATATATATATATATATATATATATATATATATATATATATATATATATATTTAAAAATGGTAAAAAAGGCATTAAAAAGCATTCAATTAGATTTGATGATACCTGCAGAAACCCTGTTAAAGAGGATGTTCTGTCCTAATTTGGAAGCGCTCTTTATTAACTGTAAGCCTTTCTTCTCGCCACGATAGTTTTCCTCGTTTATTCTGATGTGTTTATATCGCTCCAAACACGTGTGTGAACACAACACTGCAACACCTGACTGATCAAGTCTCAGAAAAACAATACTCAGACTCAGTTATTATTATTATTGGGGATTTTAACAAAGCAAATCTCACACGTGAACTGCCCAGATACAAACGGCACATTACATGCCCCACCAGAGATCAGGGCTCATCGCTGAGGATTTTTTCTACTGGCCCAGTTGGGCAAGTGCTTCAGACTTTTACTTGCCCTGCCAAAATTTTCACTGGCCCCAAAACAAAAATGAAATGAATAGCTGATACATCATGGCTTAAAATATTGTGTCCAAATCCATTTTATTATTTATATGTGCACTACCGGTCAAAAGATTCGAAACACTTCAAATTAAAAAAATTATAATTATTTTCTTCACATTTTAGAATAATAGTAAAGTCATCAAAACTATGGAATAAAATAAATTGAACTATGGGAATTATGTTGTGACTAAGTTAAATCCCAAAAATTTTAAGTCAGTTTTCACAATTACATAAACGTGGAAGCAGAAATTTAAATCACAGTTTGTTTTTCAATTAATTGCTCAGCCGTACCATATCCAGACAAGACCATTATATTAATATAAAGACAGGACTAAACACAGATAATCTGATATATTTTGTCTTTTATACTCCCAGTGATAAGATTAGATGTGAGAATAAACATTTATTGTGTGATTTATCTGCTGTTAAAATGGTGGCGCTCTAGATGAAGATGGCAGACCAGGTTCTGACACAGACTAGTCCGTTCCATCCCAATTTTACCCCTGAGTGTGTACAACAAGTCTTGTGTTCATTGAAACGATTAAGCAAACTAATGCAATGTTTAAAAGTGTAATGGAGATTATATAATTGTAAGGATGATGTTTAAATTGTAAGAATAATGATTAAGAGTCTTTGGAGTTCATCCAGAATTGACTGCAGGGATGCAGACAGCGGTCAGTGGAGAGTCATTTCCTGTCTGGCTGGTAACAGCTTCAGTTTACAATAGTTCAATGTCTGTGAATTCATTTGTTGTTGTTTTTCTTGCTAAAGAATAATTTTGGGGGAAAATGAAACACTGTCCATAAAGATCCGCACAAGACTTGTGATTTATCTCTGAAGAGTAACAACTGTGAACCGCTCAACTTAAATGATGAGATCATGAGATGATCTTTAGCATTATTGCAGATAAATCATTAGAATTATTTCACTTTTTCTCAGAAACACCAGAGGGAGAAAGAGAGGGAGAGATACATCACATGATGAAAGAGACTATGAAGAAGATGACAAATCACTGGCCCAGAAAATCAATCTTCTAGAATATGAAGAAGAGTCCATGGGTAACAGCTCCATGTTTGATCCCTCTAATCTCAGTGCTGACTCGGTGAACAGGTGAGATCCAGTATTGTATATTGATTTATGTTTTAAGGACTGTAAACTATAATGTCTCCTGTTCTTATTTTCTCTGTGTAAAAATAGCCATCAGAGCGGACGTCCTCCCCATTGTAAGTGCCTCACGGTAACTTATTTAAAGAAAAGGAGGGACGAGTCCAAATAACTTATTGTGCTAATCATCATTATGCCACAAATCCTGTCGATTGAACTTCACTTGTATTGAACCCGGAATATTCCTTTAATGTCACAGGATAAATGAAAAGACACATCTTGCCCTTTTCCACATCTGTGCTGCTCTTACACTTTAGTTTATAATACCACGAACACAAGCGGAGTGACACAAACAGTGTCAGAGTGCTGATGTTCTGACACATCAATTCTCATGGAACGTCTCTCGTCCAATCAGATTCAAGAACTGGAACTATCTATTGTTTTATAATAAATATAATGTTACAACGGATATCAAGAATAAAGCATGTACATTACACACACACAGTGTAAATATGACCACATGCTGACATCAGAATATTCTTGTTCACGTAAACATGCTCACTCATTTATTTATTCATTAATTCAGTCTCTGACTTCATATTTGCAAACAATTCTGAAAGTCAATAATAATAATAATGTATTATTAGAGGTCTTATGGTGTGATAACTGTGTATAAGTGGAATAATTGACGACTGACCATTGAATTATTTAAAAATAATACAAACTCTGCTTCGTGTCGTGGCCGCATTACCACCTCAGGAGGTGCTTTATTTTTCAATAATTCAACAGTGCTGATACCTGCAGATACTCAAAACAGAAAATCTAAATGAATGTTTCTTTTATACGTGTCATCCACAGAAAACATTCACCCTTCTTTCAAAGTGACCGCATTGATACCTGGGATCTCATTACTGACGCAGTCAACAGGTGAGACACTAAACAGTATTGAGGACAAAATACTGAAATATAAGAACATAAACCGTCTAAATGATTCTTTTAAATGTATCATCACACGCTGTGAGACAGAAATAACTGCTGAACTATTGATGGGGTAAGACCATATCCAGTATTAGAGACTGAATGAATAAAGTTGTTTCAGTGAAACTAAAGCACAATCATCTTGATAATGATGTCTTGCATCTTTTAGTGTCGTGGATGTGTTCATGGATATCTGCTGAACATGTCAAAGTGTAATTAGTTGAAGTGGATTTACAGGTCATCATTAAATGTTAAAGTGTTTTAAAAATGTAAAGAGCATTTTAAAGTCTTCAGGGGGGTCGTAACATCTGGACATAGAGATGGGGAGATTTTAAAACGAGTGCTTCATTTCTAAATCCAAAAGATCCTTCATTCACGCTCTGGACATACTGATATCTCTCTGTGCTCATTAAACTCACACAAATCTCTCCATACTACATTTATTTGATAGTAGATGTGAAAATAGTCTGCAACACTTGTTTAATGTGAAATATGAAATATATTGTGTATTTGTGAATGCACTCCTGTATACATATGAATTAACAGTACCTGCATTTAATCTGTGTTCAGGTATTTATAATGAGTGTTTGTCAGCACTCAGGAACAGAAATCTCAATTCATAAGAATATTTCATAGAAATACGGTTATTTGTGTCTTTGTCCTATTCACCTGTGTTGTCAAGCAATAAGTCCCGGCGTCCCCTACAGAGGACATCGAAGAAATAAATGCCTTTCTTGTAAAAGAAAACCAAACCCTTAAAAACTCAATTGTTTGCACCCCTTGGTTCTTCTTGTGTTGCCTTCTTGAGCATCAGTAAATGTTTGCAGCTTTTGTAATAGTTGTGAATGAGTGAATTTATCATGTCCCCTGACCATATGCAAATTCTGATTGAAACTTTGAGTGTCTCAATTCTCTGCAGTGTGGAGAGAGCTGATCTGATCAGATCTGGGACGTCCGATCGGACAGAAGCAGTGGATGATGTCCTACAGAGACTCAAAGACACTCACAAAACCATCATGAAGAACAAGTATGAGAGTTTATTTGAGGGAATCAAACTACAAGAGAATCAAACCCTCCTATACAGGATTTACACACAGCTCTACATCATCGAGGGAGAGAGTGAAGGAGTGAATGAAGAACATGAGGTTTTACAGATGGAGAAAAGTTACAGGACACTCCAAGACACTCCAATCAACTGCAATGACATCTTTAAACCTTTAACTGAACCAGGATGTGAGGAGAAGAGAAGAGAAAACATCAAGACTGTTCTCACTAAAGGCATCGCTGGAATTGGAAAAACAGTCTCTGTGCAGAAGTTCATTGTGGACTGGGCCGAGGGAAAAGCCAATCAAGATGTAGATTTCATGTTTGTGCTTCCATTTCGAGAGCTGAACTTGATTAAAGATCACCAGTACAGTCTTCACAAACTTCTGCTGGACTTTCATCTTGAACTTCATGATCTGGACTCAAAGATTTATGATGAGTGTAAAGTTGTGTTCATCTTTGATGGTCTGGATGAAAGCAGAATTCCTCTGGAGTTTTCCAACAGTGAGAAAGTTTCTGATGTGACTGAGACTTCATCAGTGGGTGTGTTGATGTCAAACCTCATCAAAGGAGATCTGCTTCCCTCCGCTCTCATCTGGATCACCTCCAGACCAGCAGCAGCCAATCAGATCCCCTCCAGATACATCAACCGTGTGACCGAAATCCAGGGATTCAATGACCCTCAGAAGGAGGAATATTTCAGGAAGAGAATCAGTGATGAGCATCAAGCCAGCAGAATCATCTCACACATTAGAAGAGCAAGAAGCCTCCACATCATGTGCCACATACCAGTCTTCTGTTGGATCTCATCCACTGTGCTTCAAACCATCCTGAAACAAGACGACAGTGCAGAAATCCCTCAAACTCTGACTGAAATGTACATCCACTTCCTGCTCATTCAGATCAAAATGAGGAATCAGAAGTATGAAGAGAGAGATCCAGAGAAAGTGATTGTGAAACTTGCTGAACTGGCTTTCAAACAGCTGATGAAGGGCAATGTCATGTTCTATGAGGAGGACCTGATTGAGAGCGGCATAGACGTCACTGACGCCTCAGTGTATTCTGGGATCTGCACTGAAATCTTTAAGGAGGAATCTGTGATTCATCAGAGGAAAGTCTACAGCTTCATTCATCTGAGCTTTCAGGAGTTTTTTGCAGCACTTTATCTGTTTTTCTGTTATTTACACAAGAACTGTGAGGTTCTGAAAATGTTTCTGAGAGGAAAACACAGAACTCGATGTGAGGATGTTCCTCTGGATGTGTTTCTGAAGGCTGTAGTGAATGAAGCCCTGGAGAGTAAAACTGGACATCTGGATCTTTTCCTTCGATTCCTTCATGGCATCTCACTGGAGTCCAATCAGAGACTCTTACAGGATCTACTGAAACACACAGAGAACAATCCAGAGATCATGAAGAAAATAATCCAAAACCTCAAACAAAATTATAAAGAAAACGTCAGTCCTGAAAGATGGATGAATCTCTCACACTGCTTGATTGAAATGAAAGATCATTCTGTTGTTGAAGAAATGCAGGTCTTTTTAAAATCTGAAACAAAGAAAAGTCTTTCTCTTGCACAATGTTCAACTTTGGCCAACATGATCCTGATGTCGGAGGAGGTGCTGGATGAGTTTGACCCCAACAAATGGCAAATAAAAACAAGAGGGGGTCGACAGAGACTCTTACCAGCTGTGAGGAACTGCAGAAAAGCTCTGTGAGTGTTAACATCTAATATTTAATCACTAGAATCTGACAGAAGTTGTGATCTACGGTAGGTTCTTGGGTTTGTGTGCATAAATTGCCTGTCCGATTTAGCTTTCACTAACGGTTTCGTGAAGATGGAAATCTGGTGACTGTATATGGCTGTTATAGTCCATTATTTAAGGCCACCTGACATTGCATGTGCATGAATGTCTTTGGTTATCAGGGGAATCACAGAGCCAGCGTGATGTAGGCAATCTCTTCACCACACTTCAGCAGCTGAGGTAAATCAGTTGACACTCTTCAAATTATAAGGGCGGGACATACGCAAAAGCTTGAATCAAGCATAAGCAGTCTACACTGATATGTAGAGATGCACCCAGGGACCGGGATCAGCCGGTTTTCCGCATGCTCTGCTGGGACCGGTGACCGGCCGGTCAGTCTCACGTCTTTCCGATTCTGAGCCGGTCCGTTTTGTTGTCAGCGGTGGAGGCAATAACGTTACAGCCGCATGGAAACATGACATTGGCGTGGAAGATTTTCACTGTGAGTGAAAAATACATAAAGTTCGCAATTAGTAATATTTGCAAGGCTAAAGTAAACCGTGGGGGAACCACCACGATAACGTTCGGAACAACAAACCTAATTAGACACTTAAAACACCCTCACCCAGCTGAAAATACCGCTTTTAAAAAAGAAGCTAAAAGAGTTAAGCGGCTAAAGCTAGCCAGAGCCAGCCAGAAGTCAGCAGCCTCTCCTATCTTTCCTTGGTATGAGAAGCGAAAAGACCAAAGGAATTACGAGTAATGGGCTGAGTCGCGTAATTTTTCCCACCGTGTCCGATATTAATATCAGTGCGACACACTTTGCAAAAGGCGTGAGTATTGTTCATATTGCTTCGGGATATGAAATTAAATGCTTTCGTCCCGCTGTTGTTAAATTTAAGTGTGTGTGTGTGTGTGTGTATATATATATATATATATATATACAGGTGAAACTCGAAAAATTAGAATATCGTGCAAAAGTTCATTAATTTCAGTAATTCAACTTAAAAGGTGAAACTAATATATTATATAGACTCATTACAAGCAAAGTAAGATATTTCAAGCCTTTATTTGATATCATTTTTATGATTATGGCTTACAGCTTATGAAAACCCCAAATTCAGAATCTCAGAAAATTAGAATATTGTAAAAAGGTTCAGTATTGTAGGCTCAAAGTGTCACACTGTAATCAGCTAATTAATCCAAAACACCTGCAAAGGGTTCCTGAGCCTTTAAATGGTCTCTCAGTCTGGTTCAGTTGAATTCACAATCATGGGGAAGACTGCTGACCTGACAGTTGTGCAGAAAACCATCATTGACACCCTCCACAAGGAGGGAAAGCCTCAAAAGGTAATTGCAAAAGAAGTTGGATGTTCTCAAAGTGCTGTATCAAAGCACATTAATAGAAAGTTAAGTGGAAGGGAAAAGTGTGGAAGAAAAAGGTGCACAAGCAGCAGGGATGACCGTAGCCTGGAGAGGATTGTCAGGAAAAGGCCATTCAAATGTGTGGGGGAGTTTCACAAGGAGTGGACTGAGGCTGGAGTTACTGCATCAAGAGCCACCACACACAGACGGGTCCTGGACATGGGCTTCAAATGTCGTATTCCTCTTGTCAAGCCGCTCCTGAACAACAAACAACGTCAGAAGCGTCTTACCTGGGCTAAAGAAAAAAAGAACTGGTCTGTTGCTCAGTGGTCCAAAGTCCTCTTTTCTGATGAGAGCAAATTTTGCATCTCATTTGGAAACCAAGGTCCCAGAATCTGGAGGAAGAACGGAGAGGCACACAATCCAAAATGCTTGAAGTCCAGTGTGAAGTTTCCACAGTCTGTGTTGGTTTGGGGAGCCATGTCATCGGCTGGTGTTGGTCCACTGTGCTTTATTAAGTCCAGAGTCAACGCAGCCGTCTACTGGGACATTTTAGAGCACTTCATGCTTCCTTCAGCAGACAAGCTTTATGGAGATGCTGACTTCATTTTCCAGCGGGACTTGGCACCTGCCCACACTGCCAAAAGTACCAAAACCTGGTTCAATGACCATGGTATTACTGTGCTTGATTGGCCAGCAAACTCGCCTGACCTGAACCCCATAGAGAATCTATGGGGCATTGCCAAGAGAAAGATGAGAGACATGAGACCAAACAATGCAGAAGAGCTGAAGGCCGCTACTGAAGCATCTTGGTCTTCCATAACACCTCAGCAGTGCCACAGGCTGATAGCATCCATGCCACGCCGCATTGAGGCAGTAATTAATGCAAAAGGGGCCCAAACCAAGTACTGAGTACATATGCATGATTATACTTTTCAGAGGGCCGACATTTCTGTATTTAAAATCCTTTTTTTATTGATTTCATGTAATATTCTAATTTTCTGAGATTCTGAATTTGGGGTTTTCATAAGCTGTAAGCCATAATCATAAAAATTATATCAAATAAAGGCTTGAAATATCTTACTTTGCTTGAAATGAGTCTATATAATATATTAGTTTCACCTTTTAAGTTGAATTACTGAAATTAATGAACTTTTGCACGATATTCTAATTTTTCGAGTTTCCCCTGTGTGTATATATATATATATATATATACACACACACACACACACACACACACACACACACACACACACACATATATATATATATATATATATATATATATATATATATATATATTTATTTATTTATTTTTACATTTTTTTTTTAATTTTTTCGCTGGAGCACCAGCTGAGTCTCCTCCCATCTATCAGCGACGCTTGATTCAACTTCCCGCGTCTACTGCCTGCGCAGATTTCAACAGACCAGCTTGATTTTGGTTGCCAGGTTGAGGTCACAAATGATTAGAAATGTGTTTGGTGCATCGATTGTGTGAGTCGGATGCGTTTCATACATGATCTGGCAACTGGACAACCTTGGAATAATATATTGATGTGATTATTCATGTAACGTGGTTTGGGCCATACAAATTACGGGAGTTTCCCGGGAGAAATAACAAAACGGGAGGGGGGCGGGAGATGGGTGTGAAATACGGGAGACAGCGATCCGTTTCACCTCTGATATTTGGGATCTAACGTCGCTTAATGTCAATGTTGAGCGTATTGGACACTTCAGTTTTGGCTTGTAATCTTTGGAAGTGTTTTGTTAGAGTAATAAATAGAAAAAGGTCATTTATGAAAATAGTGGAAAATGAATCTGTTGTGTTCTATAAACTCATTTGCAGTTAATTGTTATTTCTGCCTCTTTCCAGTCACAGACACTTTATATATCAGAAGTCAGAGAACATCCTGGAACTTTGTTTGGGGGAAATTGTGTTTTATCATTTATTTTATTATGAAAATTACATTTTGCATTGAATAAAGTTTGATTATGTTTGTGTATGCGATCAATAATTGTTCTTGGAAAGAAAATCGAAAAAAAATCCGTATTGGCAGGTCACACTTGGAAAAAAGTGTTGCACTAGGAGAGAGAGAGAGAGAGAGAGAGAGAGAGAGAGAGAGAGAGAGAAAAAAAAATTGTAAAGTGCCACACTTGCTCTCCCAGTGTTCGGTGTGTCCTGCACTCTCTCTCTCTCTCTCTCTGTGAACAAACTGATCGCCAGTGGGTTGGGCCAATGTTGTGGTGACGTAAGGTGGGCGTTTATGTGTTTTCACTGTAGAGGCAATGTCATGAATAAATGGACCCCTTTTGATTTTGGGTAGTCACTGAATTAAAGAACGAGTCAATTTTGCAGCTTTGTTTCAATAAAAGCATTTGTGGCACGGTGGAGGGTGGGACCAGGGTGTGATTACGCACGCCCGGTATTAGACTAATTAAGCCGTCAAGAGGGATAAAGGCCACACAGGCGTGTGGAAGTGGCTGAGGAACGAGCTACGGCGTATCAGAGAAACCGGCTTGACATATAACTTAACGGTTTAATGTAAAACTCAAAAGACAAACACATAGGACGATGGACATGTCCGTGAACGATCTCTCTCTCCCGCATCGCCGTCCGCGAGTGGCCTTTATCCCCATACCTGCAAACTAGTCGCCTTTCGGCGAAATTCGCCGTTTTGAATCAAAATATGTTATTTATGCAAATCGTGCAGATCCGAAGAGTTTTTTTTGGGGGGGGGGGGTATTCGGACGGATGGACCGACCGACCAACCGAAATGGCAAGCTCATAGGCTGGAGCGAGTGAGACCATCTCTCGAGCTGATGAAATCATCCTCGCCAATCAGAATCAAGATAAGGCCATCCTCTTCTTTTTACATGGACGACTTTTTGCGGTACATCAACAATTCTGAGGTAAGTTTGCTGCCAACGATGTAATGCTTTTAAATGAACTAAACCTTAGGTAACTTGCTAAAATTTGCCAAATCAAGTTTAGTTTGTTATTAAGTCAAGTAAGGCTCTGTTTACAGCTGGTATTAAGACGCGGTTTGGTCGATCAGATCACAAGTTGACGAGGGAGACACGTAACCCGTTTACACCTGCTGTTTTAATCCGTCTCTTTCGTCCACTTTCAACCACTTCTATCCTGATTTCTTCGAGGGGAGTGTCTATGAGTGGCTAAATGTATGTTTTTTTTCCAGATCTTTCGATCTAATTAATACATGCGGAGCCCGGGAAGTCACCTGTGGGAGAAAAACAAACAATCCGTGCCGACGGTTTTGCAATCCGTCCCCTCAGTTTATAAACCGTACTCAGGAATTCTCAAACTGATCCCTCGGTTTAACAAACCGAGCCCACGCTTTCGCAATCCGTTCTCACAGGTGGTTCCTCCCATTTTAACTAGAAGACACTTTTATCCAAAACTACTTACAAAAAATGATACAGGTTAGACAATAATAATAATAATAATAATAATAATAATAATAATAATAATAATAATAAAGGGCTAAGATTATCACAAATAAACAAGATTTTGACGCACATCATTCATATTAAATTGTCTATTCCACCACTATTGTGGTGCGCGCTGACTGCATGACATTGAGGCGCCGGCGCGATCACTTGCATTTTCCTATCAACAACATTGGAAACAACTTAAAATACTCCATAATTTCTGGTCATACAGAAAAGAATACTACATAATTCGCAACTATTGTATTTGTGTAAACTCACAATATGTGCTTTGTGCTTTCATGGTCTCCGTGAACTGGATCGCATGTCATAAATGAACTTGATAAACGGCGTATACTCACAGACATGAGAAATATACCTAAAGTTGAAATGTCCACTTTTAAACGAACAAATTCGAATCGAAAGCAAATACCTTCTGATTATGTAATCGAGGTGCATTTTTCTCTAAAGGCGCATCCGCTTTACAGCGGAGATGGACATGTTTGCAGTCGACACTGATTTAGAAAACATTAGTTTATTAATAATAAACTATTAAAATGCCCCGTTATTTTTTTCAGATATTTATTATCATTATCCTACTTGGTGTTCCAAGAAGTTTAATTAGTATTAATAAATGTGCTTTTTTTTTTTTTTACTTGAAGCAAATGTTGTCTCTTCCCTTCATTTTTTTTTTGTCAGACTGCACCAGAATGCTTAATTTACATGTTAAATTGAGAATTTCTTATTGTGGTGGGGGGGATGCCCCCAGACCCACAGACCCCCCTACGACTATTATATTCGGAACAATGTCACCTTTTTCACCTCTTCTGAGTTTGCAGGTATGTATCCCTCTTGACGGCTTAATTAGCCTAATACGGGACCGGGCGTGCGTAATCACACCCTGGTCCCGCCCTCCACCGTGCCACAAATGCTTTCATTGATTTGGGGATTAACTTTATGAGTTCTGAAATTTACAGCATGTTTTTAATAGTAGAAAGTAGTGGTCGACCGATTATGGGATTCTTAATGGCCGATACCGATATTGAGAAAGCAATCTGGCCGATATGAGGCCGATACAATACATGTGAATACAGTAAATGAGAGACAAAGAATATTGGTGAAACTAAATGAACATTTATTGCACATATTTTTAATTGCAAAAACTAGATTGCATAAATATTATTTACTAATTAAGTAATTAAAATGTAAACAAATGAGGTAAGGTAACACTTCAATAAATAAAGTTTTAGTGCAGCTTCTTGTCTGCTTAAACATTTACAGAAATAAAATGTTGAAAAACTTAAACAAAATGTAAAGAAATGCAATGAATGAGGTACTGTAACACTTCAATAAATAAAGTTTTTTTTTTTTAGTGCAATTGAAAGCAGCCTTGTGTTTTTTTACAAAGTGCACTTATTTGGTTTACACATACTGAACTATTTTTACAAAAAGAAAATGTTAAGACTAAAGTGCTTACAGCATTACCACCAGTCCCTTTAGTGAGTAGTTCCAGTTTAACAGGAAACAAAGTTTCTCTGCATTTACTCCAGTGAGCCTGTTCTTCTCATACATTTCCCCAACCTCACTAAATACTCTCTCACTTGGAACAGTTGATTTAACAGGTGGTTTTACTTTAAGTATATTTAAATAATAATGATTTATGTCTTTAGTTTTGCTTGTTTGTTTCTTTGAAACTTTGTAAGCCGTCACATGTATTTGCATGCTCGATTAGCATCAAATCCGACCGGAACATATGAAAAGGTATACTACACACAATATTACGCCAATCATGGAGAATTAAACACCGCAGATAGAGATAGTGAATAACTTAATTCAGATTAAGGAATATATTTTTTTCAAACAGTGTTCTCTTCTCATCCACCTCACGCGATCCAGCTTTTCAGTCCGTGTGAAAACAGCGTCTAGTTTAAACGTAACCGAGAACAGCGCGCGCATCCGAGGAACAGCCAGTCACAGGATTTTTGACTTTGTTAAATGTTTTCAGTTTTGTTTGAATTCGTTTATATCACATCTGTGACCCCCACTGGAGCTACCGCTGGGCTGCGGATCTGACACATCACGGTACTGTTTGAATAGACTTTGGTGCACGCCGAGTGTTTTTGTAGCGTCAGGTTAGAAGGCGAATGCTGATTGGTCATTTACTGTGTCTGTCAGATGTCTGCTTCACTTCTGAGTGGCTTGTCTTGGAGCAGAGCAAGCGTATTCAGTTCATTCATGCTCGCTCTGCTCGCGCCAGTGGAAAAAAGCGCTAATGCACTGTCACAAACTGTTTTGAAATATATCGCCCAAACGGAAATATTTATCTGCCGATATCTAAAAAATTCTAAACATTGGCCACTAGTAGAAAGACTTATGTCAGAATATCAAGCAAAATGTAATTCCTCATGACATGACCCCTTTAGGTTTTGTATACAAAATGTGAAATTGGCATGACCATAAGTAAGTTGCTCATCTTTATTTGTTTGCTGTACATGCTTCCTGTTTTTTAGTATGTCCGGCTGTAATCTGACGGTTCAGCACTGTGAAATTGTGTCATCAGCTCTACAATCATCAAACTCTCCTCTGAGAGAGCTGGATCTGAGTTACAATGACCTGCAGGATTCAGGAGTGAAGCTGATCTCTGATGCACTGAAGAGTACAAACTGTCATCTGGAGATACTGAGGTTTGTTTCTTTTGATTTTGCAAATGTCAAAATTATGGCTGTAAATCGATTAAAAAATTTTAATCGAATTAATTACATGGTGTCCCGATTAATTAATCGCATATACAAATATTTGCTGAGAAAGCCAAGTGAATTTATCAATCAGTTGGAGATTTATTATGAGGGCTTGTTTAAGGACCGTCAATGTGCACCTGCGTCAGACATGCTTGTTTAGCGTCTCGTGTGTGTTGCATCATAAACATACATTTTTAGGTCACTGTGTCAAGATAAATATAGTTTAATACTCAATCTTTAAACACATCTTGAGATCCCTTAGTGTTTCGCTCTTTCAAGTGTTTTGACCGCAAGAATGTAACTCGCGTCTGTTCTGTGTGTCCGCTAAAGTGTTTTCTTCACTGTATAAACTGTGTTGCTCATACAGCTGAAGTTTCACTTACTGCCCTCTGGAGTAAACAGGTGGTACTACAAGCATGTGATTAAATGCGTTAATTTTTTTAACACGTTAATTTTTGTAAAATTAATAGCGCATTAACGCGTTAAATCGACATCCCTAGTTAAAATACTTTCTCATATCCCAATTTAAAGGGCAACTATTATGCAAAATTCACTTTTACATGGTGTTTGAACATATATGTGTGTTGGCAGTGTGTGTACACAATCACACTTTAATGATAAAATCCACCCAGTCCTTTTTTTTAAAATCCCTATTAATCATAAACACGGTTTAAAAAAATGCTGTTTGCAGATTCTGTACAATGTGACATCACATTGTACAAGCCCCGCCCATGAATGTTGATGAACACTGCTGTTTTGGCATAGACCCGCCCTGAACGAGTTGTACACAGTCCGTGATTGTTTCGATGCCGGAGCAGCTGTAGACAAGAATGTCTCCTTAACCGATTGAGGTGTTTTGTTGTTGGATGTAAGAATGAACATAGCAGTCTTCATTTACTCCCGCCATCTGAGCCGCTGAAGAAGCTGTGGATTAATTTTGTTTTTGAATGAATGCGCCCTCCAATCTGCCTAAATGCATTTATGTTTGCGTGAATCATTTAACACCAGACTGTGTTGTATTTGTGTGTGTTGCTCATCCATCATTGCAAAACTGCTGAATAAACCTCTATAACAGATAAATAAATTGATCAAATAACCATTCAGAAACTTCCTTATGATGTCTAGTCATCCAAAGCAGAGATGTCAAAACTCCGCCCTGTTCTGGATACGCACCAGCTCATTTGCATTTAAACACACTCAAAAACATCTTATTTTATTCCCACCCAAACAATTGGCATTTTTAACATGGTATAATACATGATCTTTAGGGTATTTTGAGCTGAAACTTCAGACACATTCTGGGGACACCAAAGATTTAAATTACATCTTGTGAAAAGGGACATAATAGGTGCCCTTTAATGTTCAGTCTCAAATATAATTAAGCCGTTGGTAGTTTGACTTCCTAAAGAGTGAAAACACCGACTTTATGACACTTTGAAAACACTGGTGTGTTTGTTTGAGCACTCTGACATTTTAACTTCTGACTCAACCCATGTTGTGAGTTTAGGTTGGGACTAACTGTTTTTTGACCAATGGCAGATGGATTGCAAGGCAGTAGGAGTCTCTGGGAAACCTGTGGGAACAATCATTAATTTCACAATTCTGTTTTGTGCCGCTAGTGTTGCAGAAACGACACACTTCAAGTTAAATTGATATGTTTATTAAATGTACGCCAGTCATCTATCTGTCTTTATTTATAGAAAACCATTTGTTTCTCTTATAGTTTTGTTCCATATTGAAAACTGTATTTTTATCAGTAGAAAATGGTTATAATAATTTAGTTTTTCATTATCCTGTTTAGATTGTGCGGCTGTAATCTCACTGATCAATGTTGTGAAAGTCTGGCGTCAGCTCTACAATCATCAAACTCTCCTCTGAGAGAGCTGGATCTGAGTTACAATGACCTGCAGGATTCAGGAGTGAAGCTGATCTCTGATGCACTGAAGAGTACAAACTGTCATCTGGAGATACTGAGGTTTGTGTTTCTTTTAATTTTGAATTGGTAGTTTGACTTCCTGAAGAGTGAAAACACTGTAACTTTGTGACACTTTGAAAACACTGGTGTGTTTGAGCAGTCTGACATTTTAACTTCTTTCACATTTCAAGTTAAATACACATGTTTATTAATGGTTGACCAATTTTTTTTTTTTTTTTTTTTTAATGCCTGATGCTTATATCCAGAGAGCAGGGTGGCTGATAGGCAAGTACAATGTCAGTATATCACACCTTTTAATATAGTAAATAACAAACAGAAATTTGCTAAAACAATAAAAATATTAATTAACTCTTATTTAGCTCTATATTTAGTCAGTTTCACACAAAACTCATTTATATTGTATTTTAAATGGTAGATGGCAGTTTCTTTAGATATCTGTTCAGTCATGACATGTTAATTTATTTGCACATGAAAAATGTGTTCATATATTAAGAAGGAAATAACAGTACAAACAGTAGTCCATCAATCATGGATGGCATGTCTACGTTAGCAATCGCATTTACTCCAAAAATACAGAATCAAACCAATTGTACATACAGTCATAGTGAATAAGACATTTACTTCATTCACACGAGAAGCGCTTTTACCTTGTGCTGCATCTGGAAACGTAGGCAGCTGACTTGCTACATTGTTGCATAATCAGTTAATGGGAGTTTAAACAGCCTGGATCACCTGTTTGGACTGTCACAGAGTTACCGTCATGATTTGTTAATCAGAGGAACTAACATGCCATTGAACAGACCATAATGACACTTTTCCACTGCAGTTTAGTGTCGCCTCAACGTGGGTGGGATTATAGGGTGATTGTCATAGTTGCACCGTCTCTACTGCTGTGAGATCGTCTTAAACACGACACAAACATTACTGACCATAAACAATAACACAAGCGCTAGCTGTTAGCTGCTAGCTCATTGTGCTGCATAAAGCAGTTGTTGATGGTGATTTTAAGTGTAACAGTTAAATTGGGCTGGTTGTTTTAGAAGCTTCAGTAGCTGCTCAACTAAATAACGTGAAGCTTTCAAGCAGAATATAGAGTTAATGTAACAAAACGTCCCATCCTCCATCGTGGATCAATGCCGTGTCCGAGTCCAGGGCACTCTCCCTTTCATTGCTCGCCAGTTTATTGTCCATTTGGTCGAACCACTTCCACTTTTACTTGATGTTCTGTAATCACGTCCGTTCGTTTTTCTTTTCCCTTCACTGTTGGTTGAGACACTTCCTGAAATACTTTTTCATTTCAGTCACCGCTAATGAGAGGAACGTCTGCGTTTCGTTTATTGACCAAGGCGTGGTTTTGCGCACAGCCATTTCTTTTTACAATTCAAAAGTTGATTGAACAAACGATACTGCTATCACTGTAGCTAACTTTAAAACTAGCGGGTTGATGTCACATGTCGCTAATCCAGTGACGCTCGGCTCGCTTGGAACCTCGATCAAGGTGGTGCTAGAAAAGTATCAGGTACAGGCACCATCCACAGCGGAAAACCCCCAAAAAGTGAGCAGAGTCGAGTTGTACCATGCAGTGGAAAAGCCCCATTAATCTGTCCGTCAGAGCCTCGTTTTCATTCACGTCAAAATTCTTTATATGATAACACTGTGAATAAGGTTTATTTATTGTGATTGACCAAATATTTTAATTATCCTTCATTTAAATTTGTGTGACTACAGATTTATTAAGACATCAGAGTTTTTAAACATTATAAGTGTTTCCTCACAAATGACTACGAAGCTCGTTGATCATTTTGTGAACTGCTGAACAGAATGCCAAACTGAAGGAATGACGAGCCTTCTCCTCTCGTTCAGTCGGTCAGCAGATCCATGTTTACAAATGAGAACTGATGCATTTATTTCATTCATGAATGTGTGTACCTGTACATTCAGGGTGTTTTCACTCTTGGCTTGTTTGGAGCATTTGTTTCAAAATCTGGTGTTTTCTGCCTTAGTTCAGTTCGTTTAGGCATATATGAACACGGCAGTCACACTCTGATCCAAACCAAAAACAAACGCTTTGAATTTCTTCTGCAGAAAACAAACTCAAATATTTTGATAGAGATGTGAATATATCAATATAATGCAAGTCAAGGGGGTCTAACACTTTCAAGCTTAAAAAGGGACATAAAAGCAGCATAAAGGTGATCCATATGACTCCAGTGGTTTAATTCATGTCTTCTGAAGAAATATGATCGACTTTCCTTTTTCACTGTACATCTTACCATTGCAGTCTCTGGGCATGATCATGATTTAATGCTCAGTTGCACTTATGTGTGGTTTATGCGTGCGCAGAGGGTTATAAAGTGTAATCAAGCTTTAAGTGTAATGGTAACTTCATTTTCTTTTTGGAGATATAAAGTGTTGGACCAAATTGACTTGCGTTGAATTGAAATTCACATCTACATCAAAATATCTTTTTCACAGAAGATATAAAGTCATACAAGTTTGAGATGACGTAAGCATGAATAAATGATGAGAGGATTATAATTTTTGGATGAATAATGCCTTTAAGACAGCATCACAGTAGTGACTGGATTATTATTGATTTGATCAGTTATTTGTTGCAGCAGTAGCTTGATCATACATGTCAAAGGAAAACACACATTAGCCTAGTTTCCATCCACCTTTCGTGCTATTTTGTTATCGACAATGTGAAAATACATTAAAAGAAAACGCGACATTTGCTGCCTTCTGCCCGTTTCCATTCAAATGCCTTGTATCGATGAAAATGGTGTGTGATGTCATGCCTATAAAAACCCACTTTGTTGCATCCGTTTT
Organism: Moxostoma hubbsi; assembly: GCA_032164185.1. NCBI lineage: Eukaryota > Metazoa > Chordata > Actinopteri > Cypriniformes > Catostomidae > Moxostoma > Moxostoma hubbsi. The sequence goes on along the minus strand of JAVLUX010000030.1, from coordinate 38,058,287 downwards.
GGTTTAACGCAAAAGAAATCTGCCCTGAAGCCGTTTCCATTCAGAAATATGTTTATCGCTAATTCATGTCCCAGATGTCCCTAATTTATTTCCTCAGAAATGTTGTTAAATGTTGTACAAAATTTCAGTATTAGGTACCGATTACATGGTTCGTTAAATTTCATGGTTCTCGATACCTGTAGAGGCCAAAGTACCATTCATAGTAATGTGAATAAGAATTAATGTTAAACAGGTAAATAATTTCATTTAGAAGTTCATGTAAAGGTTAAAAATGTTAAATAGTACGTGAAAGGTTAAAAGCATACTAGAATTCATGTGTTTGTATAATTTGGTAAAAATAGTGTACTGCCTCTTTAAAGGAAAGGCTTACTCCCACTACATTATGTTGATTCTCTGTATTACACAGTTATTGAGAGCTGTGGAAGCGAACGGTTTTCTTACCTGATAACTGCTAACTGTTGACTTATAACTACTTTCAGTAAGAATATTTCATTTCATTAACAATCAGAATAAGTGTATTAGTCAGTTCACATTTTCTTTTGTGAATCGGAAACCAAGGAATAAAAACCGGAGATTTTAAACTTTTATTTCAACAACGTTTCTGAAGTGGATTTATTGAACTGCGTTGCAGAACTTACAATGGACACTGCGAATGTGACTAACTACTAGGAATAACGTTAGACAGTTGTTGGTGTAAGCCATCGTACTTCTCAATAATTTCAAACCTCTACAATACCAATTTCGATACCGCAGCAAAAATATTCTAATATGAGAATGTGCCATTGAACACACCAGTTTAGTATTTTTAATTATTTTAATAATTATAGTTTATTACTTTCCAGATATTTCCAGACATTTTTTAAAGTTTAATTTAATTTCATCAAAATAAACAATAAATTCTTGAAACTTTTAACAAGTGAACATAAAACTTTAACATGTCATTGCATTTTTGTTTTTTGCCAAACTTTTATTCAACAGATGTCTTGCTTGTGATACTTTTATTATTATTATAGAGAATATACAATTACTATAAAGTTGTAATATATTTTTATTCAATTTCAGGCATCTAACTTTTATTTTGAATCATGCTTTTATTATAAAAAGTGTTTTTTGCCGGATGCTTCACTTTATCAGATAAACAGTTCACATCACGGCGCAGTGTGATCATTGAACACTTAAGTCATGTCTGAAATCTCTTTACACTGGCTTTTGAGTCTGACAAATGTAGGACACAGTTTTGGAGTTTTAAATTGTATTACTGTGACACACTTTCTTAAACTGTTGTTTTGAATGCGATATGAATAATGCTGAGATTAGAGTGCAGATGCTGTGATTTTAATGATATAAATATATATTTTACATGATTCACAATGGATAAGTGTCATCTCATACAACATGAATGATTCTCAATATCTGTGGAGTTTCTAGTGGATGAGCGGTCAGATTTAAAGTATGCAGCTCATCCACACTAAGATTGCAGCCTTTAACAGTTTAATAAATCATACTAGGGCATGTCACGATTTTAATTTGATTAATTGTCCATTTCAGTGTACAAGGAGTAACAGAGCACACATTCAGAATAATCCTGTGAGCATTTTAAAGCTGTCGTGTGTCAGTCAGACTGTGCACTGCTACCGGAGAGAGTCGGTGCTCGGTACTACCGGTACTGCAGAAACACTGGTCATTACATCTTTTTTATTTTAGTATAGATTTGATACCGAGGTACCGGTACATTTGACAACACTAATTGAGACAAATCATTGAAATTAGACTACTGTCATTTAAATTTTCAACAAATGCGATCCGAGGTAAAGATGGTTAGATTTTAAATATTTAAACATTTTTAATTGTTCAAGCTGGTTTTCTGAAAGTGAACTCATTGATTTATATTATCTATAGAACAGGATAAGGCTAATTTAAGTTTGTGTAAAGAAAAGGCACACAAGGTACACACAGGTCTTTTTTCATTTGGTAATCATTTTTTTTTAATTTAATGCTTTTTTCGTTGGGTAATTTAATTTAATACAGGGAATTTTGCCGGCATTTTTTTCAAAAGTTTTTTTTTTTGTCATGATTGGCACAGGCTAACGACTGGGGCAAATTCTGTCTCGTGACACTACATTTTTGCGTTAATGCCAATTTTTGTGACAGTGTTTCCAAACCAGTTTTTCACGACATTTGATGTATCGACATTTTAGCGACTAATTTGGGTTTCCCATCAGCTTTATTTTGATGTGCTAAAACTTTAGGCAACAAATCCTTGGATGGAAACCTAGTTAATGTTCGTTTATGATCTCAATAACGTCCTTTATATATAAAGCTTTATGAGGCCTGTTTGTAAATTTGAATTGTGACTCGAGTCCATTTTGTTATCTCAGTTCTCCACCTCTGTATCTTGACTGTTGCTGTGTGTGTTTGTAGATTATCTGGCTGTATGGTGACAGAGGTCGGCTGTTGTTATGTTGCTTCAGCTCTGATTTCAAACCCTTCACACCTGAAAGAACTGGATCTGAACAACAATCACCCGGGAGAATCAGGAGTCAAACTGCTCACTGAGAGACTCAATGATCCACACTGCGCACTGGACAAACTCAAGTATGTTGAGCACTACGTGTGTGTGTGCGTGAGTGAGTGTCTCTTTTTGTTTGTGTGTGAGTGAGTGTCTCTTTGTGTTTGTAAGTGTGTGTGTGTGTGTGAGCGTGAGTGAGTTTGTGTGAGTGAGTGTGTCTCTTTGTGTAAGTAAGTGCGTGTCTGTGCGTGAGTGCGTGCGCGAGTGTGCGTGAGTGTGTCTTTTTGTTTGTGTGTGAGTGTGTTTGTGTGCGTGCGTGAGTGAGTGTTTGTGTGAGTGAGTGTCTCTTTGTTTGAGTGTGTGTGCATGCGTGAGTGTCTCTCTTTGTGTGTAAGTGAGTGCATGCGAGTGTCTGTGTGTGTTTGTGTGCGTGAGTGCACGAGTGCGTGTGCGTGCATGTGTGAGTGCCTGAGTGCGTGCGAGTGTCTGTGCGTGAGTGCACGAGTGCGTGTGCATGCATGTGTGAGTGCACAAGTGCCTGAGTGAGTGTGTAAGTGAGTGCGTGCAAGTGTCTGTGCGTGAGTGTCTGTGAGTGAGAGTGTGAGTAATTTATTTTGAATTATACCACGGGTCTGTTGAATGTTTTGATTCTGATTGATTGAAAGACAATTTAAAGTGTGCAGTTAATTTTCAGTAGACGCACAGTTATGTAGTTTCAGGTCTTGACTGCATTATCATATAAGTGACACCAAATTATCCTCCCTCTCACGTTTATTCTTACACACTTACACATACGCACACACATAGACACTCTTGATGAATACACAGAACCTACATGTCTGTGCACCCCCGTAACTCAATTAAACAGTTCAGCAACTAAAAAGCTCTATGGCATCAGTACCACCCTGCTACTGAGAAGTGTAGATTAACATCTTGCTAATGTGAGTTCATGTTGAATGTGCTCCTGTCTGTTTAAGAGTCTGTGATTCAGGATTTATTTTCACATTGTGTGGGTTTGTTTTGGGATTCAGGATCAATTTGATTTCTTCAGGTCTTAAAAAGTCTTAAAATACATTTTAAAAACCCAGTAAGTGTCTCACTAACTACGTTTCCATCCAAGGATTTTTTGCAAAAAAAAAATGTGATGTTTTAGCACATCAAAATAATAGCGCATAAACTCAAATACATCAAATGTTGCGAAAAATTGGTTTGGAAACATTTTGTGTTGAGAAAATTGGCCTTAAGGCAAAAGTGTCATGTGACATTATGCATCCTTGAAAGCCAATTCATTGTACGTGATTATGGAAATATGCGGGACATGATGCACTTGTATGGCGATTCTTTAGATAAATGTTTAAAATATCCTATTGAATATCAGGAATGTATCATATGTAATCCCTCATATTACACCGCATCAATGTTTCTATAATAGTTGTGCACACAGCATATACACATCGATGGATGATCCTGATACTAAGACTGAAAGTTTCCCCCAATAATTGGTGCAGGTTGCAGCTTCTGTGATACACAACATCACGACCAGTATTACAGTCCTATCAGAAGGGCAGCTGCTCCCTTTTGATGCATTCAATGAATTGCCTCAATCTCCTCAATTTACCCAAACTTCTGAGGAAATTAATTAGGGACATCTGGGAGGCGAATTAGTATGGAGTCAGAACAATGCCACATATGTTTGCAAACAATATAAAGTTATGCAAAAGAAAAAAGTATTGAGCAAAAAAAATTTTTTTTTCAAACAAAAATGAAGTATCACAAGTAAAAAAGTATCGAGGGGAAAAAAATAAAGTTTTGCAAACAAAAATAAAGAATTGCAAAATAGAAATTAAATATAGCAAAAACCATGATATAATTAATTGCAGCATTGATTTTGCTACACACATTTTTCTTTGCAATGCCGACTAATTATTTTGCAACGCTCCTTTTCATTTGCATTTTCATCAAGTGTGAGCTCGTGATACCGTTTTGCCTTTGCGCTTCACTTTTTTGCGCGTTTCAGTATATGGCTCTGTTTTGACGTGGGGGTGGAGTCAGGGGATTGGGGGCGTGTACAACGGGCTCAGGGATGCCTCCCTGGAAGTTACGTCATTAGCTTGAGACACGGATCAATCATCATGGCTGAGCAGAGGCATCGCGGTGGATCTCAGCCTTCTCAGGTGTGTAAAGTTGATTATTTCCTTTTATTTAATTAGCATTAAATGTGTATTAACAGCGTTTGCTTCAGATAAAGATGTTAGAGATCAGTTAAAGCGGTGGATTTATTAGCCGTACTCGCTAACGTTAGCTAGCAGCTTTGGATAATGTGCATATTTGTAAGGAGTTATTAGTGTTAACAGATAATTGACAATCGTGAGAGGATCCTCTGGTGTCAAACAACAAATACACTGTCAACAAGTCATTTTTATTGTAGCTATAAATTAAGTAATATAACAAACTAAGCTGTCATTTCCATAATATCTTGTCAAAATATCATACAAACCTTATTTTGTGTTTTGTATATGTAAACTTGCTTTCGGACTCCTGTTGAGTGCACAAGATAGCGAGTCTTACTACATTGACGAAAACGGGTTTATTTAGTGTTTGTGACGTGCTGGTGTTTATTAATATGTAAATTTATAACCAAAGTTTACTATAAGTAACATTGCATTTACATATTGCATATAATTAATTTTACTTTTCTGCCAAGGATCTCTCATTGGCATTCATATGTACCTTGTAATAAACTTTCAATTGTAAATCCTGTAACACTTGGATCATTTCCTCACATTCAAACACTCATGAAAAGCTTTCCTTTATATGTTTGCTCACATTTTCAAAGGATTATTGATTAGAGTGACCATTACTGTTACTGTATACATGTTCCAGTCTAGTTGTCATGGCAACCGAATAAACAAAAATCTCACCTGGTCAAAATTGCAAGTCAGACAGGAACTAAAAGAAGTAAAGACAGTGTATTTATTTGTATTAAAGTTTAACTAAAGCATATTTACATTTTGTGCGATCTACCAGCAATGCCTTTATGATCGACTGGTAGATCACGATAGACGTATTGGGCACCCCTGTACAATGTGACCCTCAGGACACGCCTCGGTCTCCGTAGTGTTATATTCACATAGTGATGAGGGAACGCGCTTGAAACAGTTTAGTGTGTGTGTGTGTTTTCTGTGATCGACATTATAACAAATGCTGCTGATTGATCTTAACATGTATTGAACCCCGAATATTCCTTTAACGTGATTCAAACTCAAATCATACAAAATAATGAATGTAAGTGCTTTTATCAAATTATAAGCTTCACATTTCTGACTTTAAACCTCCAAAAATTCCCCCCATTGACTTCCATTATAATTCAGACTTCCCACAGATCCTTAAAGTCTTCATTTCAGTTTTCCAAAATGTCTTAATACGATAAAAGTCTTGATTTTTATTTAAAGAGGTTTTATATTTGGGAGCAGAAAGTCAGGAATGGTGATATGAGCTGATGTGATTATCAAACTTCAACAGAATCTGATTTAATGAAATAAATGTGAAAACACGACACTGTTGTATTTTCTCCAAGCACACGGGACAGTTCACAATCATTCAAACATATCGGACATTTATGACAAGAGATCACTAAAGATCAACTGTTGATGATGAAATATGACAATCTTTGAATTATTTCTACAGGGTTACACACTGCGACCCAAAATAATTGATTGTGACAATAATGAATAATAATAATAAGTTTGTGTGTGTTCATCTGCGGTTTCATCAGATATTATCTTGAGTGATTGAATCAATCTTTATAGCGCACCAGTGTGTGCAAACTTCTCTTCTCAACTATATCAACTGTTTATTAAACCTTCTATTAATGTGTTATAAGCATCTTCCTTTTCTTCGGCTTTCTATCTTGTTTCTGAACAACAATGGAAATGGAGAAAAACTCAAAACAGCCATTTGTGTCCTTTAATGTTTGAGTTTAGGAGTTAATGTGTCCTAAATCATTGATTTAGTCTGGAGTCCTGATATTGTAAATGTAGATTATTGTAGGAGTGCACATTTTATATCCCTTATTTGTTTGAATAAGCAGTGAAGCACAAACATTTCAAAATAAAAGTCCCGCAAGTGTCTTTAAAGTTCAAAGTTCAAATCCCCCATAAAGTGCATCTGGAATTGAATGAAATTTGGGCTCTTGTAGCCTCTGTCTGGCCCTCCCCATCACAGGAAGACTAAAAACATTTCATATAGACGAGCAATTTTAAACATCCGTTGTCAGATTATAATTGAACACATTATTGAATCAATCCAATATCAGTCCACCTCTAATGTCATTATTTGTATAATGTCATGAATAAATCAGTTTTAGTGTGATATTTCTGTGTAAAACATGTCTGGAGTGTTTGAAACTCTGTTGTACTGATCAGCATTATTAAGGTCATGTTGAATGTGCTCCTGTCTGTTTAAGAGTCTGTGATTCACGATTGATTTTCACATTGTGGGTTTGTTTTGGGATTCAGGAGCAATTTAAAAAGTCTTAAATGAGATTTGAAATCCCTGTAAGTGTCTCACTGGAACACAGAAAATGTATTTTTGTGTTTCTCAACATTATGACACAAATGCTGTTGATTGAGTGTAACTTGTATTGAACCCGGAATATTCCTTTAATGGGGCTTTTCTGTCATGTTTGTACTGGACGGTAGCGACCATGACTAACACGTGCTTTTGGATTTGGATCAGACTCATCGGACTGATTCCTGATCCAGGTAAAAATGTCAATATTGGAGCTGAAACTGTTCCAGATATCTGATTGGTGCATCTCTAGATAAAACCCTGAAAGATGTCTTAAACTGTTGTAACCGTGATATAATCAGAGTAATCGACTCCGTCCCGTTGAATTATTGAAAATGAATCCCACTCGAGGTGTAACGGACACTCACTAATTTAACGGTCCATCATCAATTATTCCTCACAGAAAATAAATGTGTCATCAATGTGACGTCATGATTGTGTTTGTGTGTTTGTGTTTTATAGTGTGAATCACGGAGCAGAGATCAATATTACACCTGGACCACAAAAATGTATAAACACACACACACACTGATAAACACACACTGACACACACTGATAAACACACACTGATACACACACACACACACTGATAAACACACACACACACACACACTGATAAACACACACACACACACACACACACTGATAAACACACACACACACTGATAAACACACACACACTGATAAACACACACACACACACACACACACTGATAAACACACACACACTGATAAACACACACTGATACACACTGATACACACACTGATAAATACACACACACTGATAAATACACACACACTGATAAACACACACACACTGATACACACACACACTGATAAACACACACACACACACTGATAAATAAACACACACACACACACACACACACTGATAAATAAACACACACACACACACACACACACACTGATAAACACACACAGACACACTGATAAACACACACAGACACACACACACACTGATAAACACACACAGACACTGATAAACACACACACTGATAAACACACACACACACACACTGATAAACACACACACACTGATAAACACACACACACACACACACTGATAAACACTGATAAACACACACACACACTGATAAACACTGATAAACACACACACACACACACTGATACACACACACACTGATACACACACACACACTGATACACACACACACACACACACACTGATAAACAGACACAGACACACACAGACACACACACACACACACTGATAAACACACACACAGTGATACACACACACTGATAAACACACACACACACACACACACACACACACACTGATAAATACACACACACTGATACACACACACACACTGATAAACACACACACACTGATACACACACACACACACACACACACTTATAAACACACACACACACAGACACACACACACAGACACACACACACACTGATATACACACACACTGATACACACTGATACACACACACACACACTAATAAATACACACACACTAATAAATACACACACACACACTGATAAACACACACACACACTGATAAACACACACACACTGATAAACACACACACACTGATAAACACACACTGATACACTGATACACACACACTGATACACACACACTGATACACACACACTGATACACTGATACACACACACACTGATACACACACACTGATACACTGATACACACACACACTGATACACACACACTGATACACTGATACACACACACACTGATACACACACACTGATACACACACACTGATACACACACACACTGATACACACACACTGATACACACACACACACACACACACACACTGATATATACACACACACACACACACACACACACTGATACACACACACACACACACACACTGATACACACACACACACACTGATATACACACACACACTGATACACACACACACACACACACTGATATACACACACACACACACACACACTGATACACACACACACACTGATACACACACACACACACACACTGATAAACACACACACACACTGATACACACACACACACTGATACACACACACTGATATACACACACACACACACACACACTGATAAACACACACACACTGATACACACACACACACACTGATACACACACACACACACACACACACTGAAACACACACACTGATACACACACACTGATAAACACACACACACACACTGATAAACACACACACTGATAAACACACACTGATACACACACACTGATACACACACACACACACACACACTGATAAACACACACACACTGATAAACACGCACACACACACACTGATACACACACACACACACACACTGATACACACACACACACACACACTGATACACACACACACACACACACACTGATACACACACACACACACACACACTGATACACACACACACACACACACACTGATACACACACACACACACACACTGATACACACACACACACACACACTGATACACACACACACACACACACTGATACACACACTGATACACACACACACACTGATACACACACACACACACACACACACTGATACACACACACACACACACACACTGATACACACACACACACACACTGATACACACACACACACTGATACACACACACACACTGATACACACACACACACACACTGATACACACACACACACACACTGATACACACACACTGATACACACTGATACACGCACACACTGATACACACACGCACACACTGATACACACACACACACACACACACACACACTGAAACACACACACTGATACACACACACTGATAAACACACACACACACACTGATAAACACACACACTGATAAACACACACTGATACACACACACTGATACACACACACACACACTGATAAACACACACACACTGATACACACACACACACACACACACTGATAAACACACACACACTGATAAACACGCACACACACACACTGATACACACACACACACACACACTGATACACACACACACACACACACACTGATACACACACACACACACACACACTGATACACACACACACACACACACACTGATACACACACACACACACACACACTGATACACACACACACACACACACACTGATACACAGACACACACACACTGATACACACACTGATACACACACACACACTGATACACACACACACACACACACACACTGATACACACACTGATACACACACACACACTGATACACACACACACACACACACACACTGATACACACACACACACACACACACACTGATACACACACACACACACACACACTGATACACACACACACACACACACACTGATACACACACACACACACACACACACTGATACACACACACACACACACACACACTGATACACACACACACACACTGATACACACACACACACACACTGATACACACACACACACTGATACACACACACACACACACACACTGATACACACACACACACTGATACACACACACACACTGATAAACACACACACACTGATACACACACACACACTGATACACACACACACACACACTGATACACACACACACACACACTGATACACACACACACACACACTGATACACACACACACACTGATACACACACACACACTGATACACACACACACACTGATACACACACACACACACACACACTGATACACACACACACACACTGATACACACACACACTGATAAACACGCACACACTGATACACACACGCACACACTGATACACACACACACACTGATACACACACACACACTGATACACACACACACACACACACACTGATACACACACACACACACTGATACACACACACACTGATAAACACGCACACACTGATACACACACGCACACACTGATACACACACGCACACACTGATACACACACGCACACACTGATACACACACACGCTGATTGATACACACACACTGATAAACACACACACACACTGATAAACACACACACACACTGATACACACACACACACACACACACACTGATACAAACGCACACACTGATACAAACACACACGCACACACTGATACAAACACACACGCACACACTGATACAAACACACACGCACACACTGATAAACACGCACACACTGATAAACACACACGCACACACTGATACAAACACTGATAAACACGCACACACTGATACAAACACACACGCACACACTGATACAAACACTGATAAACACGCACACACTGATACAAACACACACGCACACACTGATAAACACGCACACACTGATAAACACACACGCACACACTGATACAAACACTGATAAACACGCACACACTGATACAAACACACACGCACACACTGATAAACACGCACACACTGATAAACACGCACGCACACACTGATACAAACACGCACGCACACACTGATACGCACACACTGATACGCACACACTGATACGCACACACTGATACGCACACACACACACTGATACACACACACACTGATACACACACACACTGATACACACACACACACTGATACACACACACACACTGATACACACACACACACTGATAAACACACACACACTGATACACACACGCACACACACTGATAAACACACAGACACACGCACACACACTGATAAACACGCACACGCACTGATAAACACACACACACGCACTGATAAACACACAGACACACGCACACACACTGATAAACACGCACACGCACTGATAAACGCACACGCACTGATAAACACACACACACACGCACACACTGATAAACACGCACACACTGATAAACACACACACGCACACACTGATAAACACACACACACTGATACACACACACACACACACTGATACACACACACACACACACTGATACACACACACACACACACACTGATACACACACACACACACACTGATACAAACACACACACTGATACAAACACACACACTGATACAAACACACACGCACACACTGATACAAACACTGATAAACACGCACACACTGATACAAACACACACGCACACACTGATAAACACGCACACACTGATAAACACACACGCACACACTGATACAAACACTGATAAACACGCACACACTGATACAAACACACACGCACACACTGATAAACACGCACGCACACACTGATACAAACACGCACGCACACACTGATACGCACACACTGATACGCACACACTGATACGCACACACTGATACGCACACACTGATACGCACACACTGATACGCACACACACACACTGATACGCACACACACACACTGATACGCACACACACACACTGATACGCACACACACACACTGATACACACACACACACACACAGATAAACACACACACACTGATAAACACACACACACTGATACACACACGCACACACACTGATAAACACACAGACACACGCACACACACTGATAAACACGCACACGCACTGATAAACACACACACACGCACACGCACTGATAAACACACACACACTGATAAACACACACGCACACACTGATACAAACACTGATAAACACGCACACACTGATACAAACACACACGCACACACTGATAAACACGCACGCACACACTGATACAAACACTGATAAACACGCACACACTGATACAAACACACACGCACACACTGATAAACACGCACGCACACACTGATACGCACACACTGATACGCACACACTGATACGCACACACTGATACGCACACACTGATACGCACACACTGATACGCACACACTGATACGCACACACTGATACGCACACACTGATACGCACACACACACACTGATACGCACACACACACACTGATACGCACACACACACACTGATACACACACACACACTGATACACACACACACACACACAGATAAACACACACACACAGATAAACACACACACACTGATACACACACGCACACACACTGATAAACACACAGACACACGCACACACACTGATAAACACGCACACGCACTGATAAACACACACACACGCACACGCACTGATAAACACACACACACGCACACGCACTGATAAACACACACACACGCACACGCACTGATAAACACACACACACTGATAAACACACACACACACACACTGATACACACACACACTGATACACACACACACTGAAACACACACACACTGATAAACACACACACACACACACACACACACTGATAAACACACACACACTGATAAACACACACACACACACACACACACACACACACACACACACACACACACACACTGATACACACACACACACACACACACTGATACACACACACACACACTGATACACACACACACACACTGATACACACACACACACACTGATACACACACACACACACTGATACACACACACACACACTGATAAACACACACACACACACACACTGATAAACACTGATAAACACACACACACACTGATAAACACTGATAAACACACACACACACTGATAAACACTGATAAACACACACACACACACTGATACACACACACACTGATACACACACACACACTGATACACACACACACACACACACACACACTGATAAACAGACACAGACACACACAGACACACACACACACACTGATAAACACACACACAGTGATACACACACACTGATAAACACACACACACACTGATAAACACACACAGACACACACACACACACACTGATAAATACACACACACTGATACACACACACACACTGATAAACACACACACACACACACTGATACACACACACTGATACACACACACACACTGATACACACACACACACACACACACTTATAAACACACACACACACAGACACACACACACAGACACACACACACACTGATATACACACACACTGATACACACTGATACACACACACACACTGATAAACACACACACACACACACACACACACTGATACACACACACACACTGATACACACACACACACTGATAAACACACACACACTGATAAACACACACTGATACACTGATACACACACACTGATACACACACACACACTGATACACACACACACACACTGATAAACACACACACACTGATAAACACACACTGATACACTGATACACACACACTGATACACACACACACTGATACACACACACTGATACACTGATACACACACACACTGATACACACACACTGATACACTGATACACACACACACTGATACACACACACTGATACACTGATACACACACACACTGATACACACACACTGATACACACACACACTGATACACACACACTGATACACACACACACACACACACACACACTGATACACACACACACACACACACACACACACTGATACACACACACACACACACACACACTGATACACACACACACACTGATACACACACACACACACACACTGATATACACACACACACTGATACACACACACACACACTGATATACACACACACACTGATACACACACACACACACTGATAAACACACACACACACTGATACACACACACACACACACACACTGATAAACACACACACACTGATACACACACACTGATACACACACACACACACACACACACACACACACACACACACACACACACACACTGATACACACACACTGATAAACACACACACACACACTGATAAACACACACACTGATAAACACACACTGATACACACACACTGATACACACACACACACACACACACACTGATAAACACACACACACACACACTGATAAACACACACACACTGATAAACACGCACACACTGATAAACACGCACACACTGATAAACACACACACACACACACACACACTGATACACACACACTGATAAACACTGATAAACACACACACACACTGATAAACACACACACACACTGATAAACACACACACACTGATAAACACACACACACACACACACACACACTGATACACACACACACACACACACTGATACACACACACACACACACACACTGATACACACACACACACACACACACTGATACACACACACACACACACTGATACACACACACACACACACACTGATACACACACACACACACACACTGATACACACACACACACACACACACTGATACACACACACACACACACACACTGATACACACACACACACACTGATACACACACACACACACTGATACACAGACACACACACACACACTGATACACACACTGATACACAGACACACACACACACACTGATACACACACTGATACACACACACACACTGATACACACACTGATACACACACACACACTGATACACACACACTGATACACACACACACACACTGATACACACACACACACTGATACACACACACACACACACACTGATACACACACACACACTGATACACACACACACACACACACACTGATAAACACACACACACTGATACACGCACACACTGATAAACACGCACACACTGATACACACACACTGATACACACACACACACACTGATAAACACACACACACTGATACACGCACACACTGATAAACACGCACACACTGATACACACTGATACACGCACACACTGATACACACACGCACACACTGATACACACACGTACACACTGATACACACACGCACACACTGATACACACACACGCTGATTGATACACACACACACGCTGATAAACACACACACACACTGATAAACACACACACACACTGATACACACACACACACACACACTGATACAAACGCACACACTGATACAAACACACACGCACACACTGATACAAACACACACGCACACACTGATACAAACACACACGCACACACTGATACAAACACACACGCACTGATAAACACACACGCACACACTGATACAAACACTGATAAACACGCACACACTGATACAAACACACACGCACACACTGATACAAACACTGATAAACACGCACACACTGATACAAACACACACGCACACACTGATAAACACGCACACACTGATAAACACACACGCACACACTGATACAAACACTGATAAACACGCACACACTGATACAAACACACACGCACACACTGATAAACACGCACACACTGATAAACACGCACGCACACACTGATACAAACACGCACGCACACACTGATACGCACACACTGATACGCACACACTGATACGCACACACACACACTGATACACACACACACTGATACACACACACACTGATACACACACACACTGATAAACACACACACACTGATACACACACACACACTGATAAACACACACACACTGATACACACACGCACACACACTGATAAACACACAGACACACGCACACACACTGATAAACACGCACACGCACTGATAAACACACACACACGCACACACTGATAAACACGCACACACTGATAAACACACACACACACACACTGATAAACACACAGACACACGCACACACACTGATAAACACGCACACGCACTGATAAACACACACACACGCACACACTGATAAACACGCACACACTGATAAACACACACACACACACACTGATAAACACACACACACTGATACACACACACACACACTGATACACACACACACACACACACTGATACACACACACACACACACACTGATACAAACACACACACTGATACAAACACACACACTGATACAAACACTGATAAACACGCACACACTGATACAAACACACACGCACACACTGATAAACACGCACACACTGATAAACACACACGCACACACTGATACAAACACTGATAAACACGCACACACTGATACAAACACACACGCACACACTGATAAACACGCACGCACACACTGATACAAACACGCACGCACACACTGATACGCACACACTGATACGCACACACTGATACGCACACACACACACTGATACGCACACACACACACTGATACGCACACACTGATAAACACACACACACTGATACACACACACACACACACACAGATAAACACACACACACTGATAAACACACACACACTGATACACACACGCACACACACTGATAAACACACAGACACACGCACACACACTGATAAACACGCACACGCACTGATAAACACACACACACGCACACGCACTGATAAACACACACACACTGATAAACACACACGCACACACTGATACAAACACTGATAAACACGCACACACTGATACAAACACACACGCACACACTGATAAACACGCACGCACACACTGATACAAACACTGATAAACACGCACACACTGATACAAACACACACGCACACACTGATAAACACGCACGCACACACTGATACAAACACTGATAAACACGCACACACTGATACAAACACACACGCACACACTGATAAACACACAGACACACGCACACACACTGATAAACACGCACACGCACTGATAAACACACACACACGCACACGCACTGATAAACACACACACACGCACACGCACTGATAAACACACACACACGCACACGCACTGATAAACACACACACACTGATAAACACACACACACACACACACACACTGATACACACACACACTGATAAACACACACACTGATAAACACACACACACTGATAAACACACACACACACACACACACACTGATAAACACACACACACTGATAAACACACACACACACACACACACACACACACACTGATACACACACACACACACACACACACTGATACACACACACACACACACACTGATACACACACACACACACTGATACACACACACACACACACTGATACACACACACACACTGATACACACACACACTGATAAACACACACACACACACACTGATAAACACACACACACACACACACACACACAGATAAATACACACACTGATAAACACACACACACACAGATAAATACACACACTGATAAACACACACACACACTGATAAACACACACACACACACACTGATAAACACACACACACACACACATTGATACACACACACACACACACACACACACTGATAAACACACACACACACACACATTGATACACACACACACACACACACACACACTGATAAACACACACACACACACACACTGATAAACACCACACACACACACACACACACACACACTGATAAACACACACACACACACACTGATACAAACACACACACACACACACACTGATACACACACACACACACTGATAAACACACACACACACACTGATAAACACACACACACTGATACACACACACACACACTGATAACAACACACACACACACTGATAACAACACACTGATAACAACACACACACACACTGATAACAACACACACACACACTGATAACAACACACACACACTGATACACACACACACACACACACACTGATACACACACACACACACTGATACACACACACACACACACACACACTGATACACTGATACACACACACACACACACACACACTGATACACACACACACACACTGATACACACACACACACACACTGATACACACACACACACACACTGATACACACACACACTGATACACACACATACACACACACACACTGATACACACACACACACACACTGATACACACACATACACACACACACACTGATACACAAACACACACACTGATACACACACATACACACACACACACTGATACACACACATACACACACACACACACTGATACACACACACACACACACTGATACACACACATACACACACACACACTGATACACAAACACACACACTGATACACACACATACACACACACACACTGATACACAAACACACACACTGATACACACACATACACACACACACACTGATACACAAACACACACACTGATACACACACACACTGATACACACACACACTGATACACA
>JAVLUX010000030.1:38026642-38031642 GCA_032164185.1 Moxostoma hubbsi | reverse complement strand
ACACACACACACACACACTGATAAACACACACACACACACACACACACACTGATACACACACACACACACACACTGATACACACACACACACACACACTGATACACACACACACACTGATACACACACACACACACACACACACTGATACACACACACACACACACACACACACACTGATAAACACACACACAAACACACACACACTGATACACACACACACACTGATACACACACACACACACACACACACACACACTGATAAACACACACACACACACACACACACACACTGATAAACACACACACACTGATAAACACACACACACACACACACACTGATAAACACACACACACACACACACACTGATAAACACACACACACTGATAAACACACACACACACACTGATAAACACACACACACACACTGATACACACACACACACACACACACACACTGATAAACACACACACACACACACACACACTGATAAACACACACACACACACACACTGATAAACACACACACACACACACACACACACTGATAAACACACACACACACACACACTGATAAACACACACTGATAAACACACACACACACACTGATAAACACACACACACACACACACAAACATACACACAAACACACACACTGATACACACACACACACACACACACACTGATACACACACACACACACACACTGATAAACACACACACACACACACACACTGATAAACACACACACACACACTGATACACACACACACACTGATACACACACACACACACACACAAACAAACATACACACAAACACACACACTGATACACACACACACACACACAAACACACACACACACTGATACACACACACACACACACAAACACACACACACACTGATAAACACACACACACACACACACACACACACAAACATACACACAAACACACACACACACATAAACACACACACACACACACACACACACACAAACATACACACAAACACACACACTGATACACACACACACACACACACACACACACTGATACACACACACACACACACAAACACACACAAACACACACACACACACACACTGATACACACACACACACACACACTGATACACACACACACTGATAAACACACACACACACACACACACACACACACACACACTGATAAACACACACACACACACACACACACACACACACACACACACACACACACTGATAAACACACACACACACTGATACACACACACACACACACACACACACACAAACACACACACACACTGATACACACACACACACACACACACAAACACACACACACACTGATACACACACTGATAAACACACACACACACACTGATAAACACACACACACATTTAAATGTTGTGTCTAATGTTTGTTCTTGTGTTCAGATTTCTGTGATCTCACACTGGATCCAAATACAGCACACACTGATAAACACACACACACACACACACACACACACACACACACACATTTAAATGTTGTCTCCAATGTTTGTTCTTGTGTTCAGATTTCTGTGATCTCACACTGGATCCAAATACAGCACACACTGATAAACACACACACACACACACACACACTGATAAACACACACACACACACACTGATAAACACACACACACACACACACTGATAAACACACACACACACACACACACACACACACACACACACACTGATACACACACACACACACACACTGATACACACACACACACACACATACACACACTGATACACACACACACACACACTGATACACACACACACTGATAAACACACACACACACACACTGATAAACACACACACACACACTGATACACACACACACACACACTGATACACACACACACACTGATACACACACACACACACACACACACACACACACACACACTGATAAACACACACACACACACACACTGATAAACACACACACACTGATAAACACACACACACACACTGATAAACACACACACACACACACACACACATTTAAATGTTGTCTCTAATGTTTGTTCTTGTGTTCAGATTTCTGTGATCTCACACTGGATCCAAATACAGCACACACTGATAAACACACACACACACTGATAAACACACACACACACACACACTGATAAACACGCACACACACACACACACATTTAAATGTTGTCTCTAATGTTTGTTCTTGTTTTCAGATTTCTGTGATCTCACACTGGATCCAAATACAACACACACTGATAAACACACACACACACACACACACACACACACACACATTGAAATGTTGTCTCTAATGTTTGTTCTTGTTTTCAGATTTCTGTGATCTCACACTGGATCCAAATACAGCACACACACACACTGATAAACACACACACACACACACACACTGATAAACACACACACACACACACACACACACTGATAAACACACACACACACACACACACACACTGATAAACACACACACACACACACATTTAAATGTTGTCTCTAATGTTTGTTCTTGTTTTCAGATTTCTGTGATCTCACACTGGATCCAAATACAGCACACACTGATAAACACACACACACACACACACACACACACTGATAAACACACACACACTGATAAACACACACACACACACACACACACACACTGATAAACACACACACACTGATAAACACACACACACTGATAAACACACACACACACACACACACTGATAAACACACACACACACTGATAAACACACACACACACACACTGATAAACACACACACACTGATAAACACACACACACACACACACACACACTGATAAACACACACACACTGATAAACACACACACACACACACACTGATAAACACACACACACACTGATAAACACACACACACACACACACACACACTGATAAACACACACACACTGATAAACACACACACACACACACACACACACTGATAAACACACACACACTGATAAACACACACACACACACACACTGATAAACACACACACACACACACACACACACACACATTTAAATGTTGTCTCTAATGTTTGTTCTTGTTTTCAGATTTCTGTGATCTCACACTGGATCCAAATACAGCACACACTGATAAACACTCACACACACACTGATAAACACACACACACACACACACTGATAAACACACACACACACACACACACACACTGATAAACACACACACACTGATAAACACACACACACACACACACACACACACTGATAAACACACACACACACACTGATAAACACACACACACACACACACACACACACACATTTAAATGTTGTCTCTAATGTTTGTTCTTGTTTTCAGATTTCTGTGATCTCACACTGGATCCAAATACAGCACACACTGATAAACACACACACACACACACACTGATAAACACACACACACACACACACACACACTGATAAACACACACACACTGATAAACACACACACACTGATAAACACACACACACACACACACACACACTGATAAACACACACACACACACTGATAAACACACACACACACACACACACACACACATTTAAATGTTGTCTCTAATGTTTGTTCTTGTTTTCAGATTTCTGTGATCTCACACTGGATCCAAATACAGCACACACTAATCTCTCTCTGTCTGAGGAGAACAGGAAGGCGACACGTGTGGAAGAGTGTCAGTCATATCCGCATCATCCAGAGAGATTTGATGTTCATTATCAGGTTCTGTGTAGAGAGAGTCTGACTGGACGCTGTTACTGGGAGACTGAATGGAGCGGTGACAGTGTTGATATATCAGTGACATATAAAGGAATCAAGAGGAAAGGAGCGAGTGACAGTCTGTTTGGATATAATAAATTCTCCTGGAGTCTGATCTGCTCTAATAACAGTTTCACTGTCAGACACAATAATAACGACACTGCCATACGAGTCCCTTCAGTCGACTGTAAGAGAATAGGAGTGTATCTGGACTGGTCGTCCGGCACTCTGTCCTACTACAGCGTCTCTGACACACACACACTCACACACTTACACACATTCAACACCACATTCACTGAACCGCTCTATGCTGGATTTTATGTTTATGATGCTTCCTCAGTGACTCTGTGTGACATTAAACAACCATCTGTGTGAGACACAACAGAGAACACACACACACACACACACACACACACACACCTTTCGTTTACTCGCTGAAGCTCGTGGAAAATCAAGTCTTGCTTCTTTCATGTTCACTTGTGTTTCTATGCTTTGAATTCACTCCCTATTCCCTATGTAGTGCACTAGACATGTGCATCTGCAATAGAGAGAAACTTTCAACTTTTAGTCAAACAGAAATGCATGAAAAACCACCTCATACAGACATCAGCATACCTCATAGTTAACCTTTGACCTTTCCTTGTGTGGTGTCTGGAGTTCCTGCAGGTGTGACCTCATTTCCTGTGGTCATTTGAAACACAAACACTCAAGGCAAGTGCAGAACTGTGTGTTCTCTCCAGATGTGAACATCGACAGACAGGTGTGAGAGTGAGACAGCTGGGAGATTGGCCTGCCTATGAAAGTCATATGTAAGTTAATTAAAGCTACTGATAATCATGTTACGGGAGCAGCTGCACTATTGTGAAAATAACTTTCAGTGAAGTACTCCCCGACACTGGTGCACACCGGGGTTTTCTGGTGTCCCGTGAACGAATCGCCACAAACAAACTGAGACAACAGTTATAGCGGCCATTTTCAGTTTCTTTTAATCATTGAAGTCCAATTATAATGTTAGTCAAGGTTTCTTGCACCAAAAACATCATCATTTAGTTGTTCATTCATCCATCCTCTCTCTGAGTCTCGCAGTTAAACCGACTGTTTTCCTGCTGTACCTTTAAGACTTTTATATGCAAATGATTTAAGTCTCCGAAACTCTTCATGTGTGACATTGTAAATGTGGTCGGGCATTAT
>JAVLUX010000030.1:37901642-38024142 GCA_032164185.1 Moxostoma hubbsi | reverse complement strand
CACATTAAACCCCATTGACTTGCATTGGAAGTGTGTCACACACAGACACACACACACACACACATTAAACCCCATTGACTTGCATTGGAAGTGTCACACACACACACACACACACACATTAAACCCCATTGACTTGCATTGGAAGTGTCACACACACACACACACATTAAACCCCATTGACTTGCATTGGAAGTGTGTCACACACACACACACATTTAAAGAAAACGAGGGACGAAATTAATTATGTGTTAATCAACATTATGACACACATGCTGCTGATTGAGCTTGTGTTGAACCCGGAATATTCCTTTAACATATAGAATTAGCTTACATCTGCCAATAAGTTGTATTAAGCTTTGTAAAATGTATTAATGTGTTTAATATAATTGCAAAGTGTCTTGTTGATGTGTACGTTTTCTTTTAAACTGTGACAGGAGCTGAAGTGTTTGGGTCTGATCGTGATTTTTAATGATTTTCAGTAAAAACAAAAAGTCCAAAAGATAAGAACTGATCTAAAACAGGAACAAGAAACTTATTTTAAATGTTTAAAGAACAGAAACATTTGAGGAAATAAAACACATGATAATATTCAAAGTTTGGCATTATTTAATAAATGGTGGTTAAATACGAAATTATTTTACATATAATTTATTAATGCATCATTATTTCATTAATGCACGATGACAGCTGAATGCATCGTTATTTAGATAAATCTGTCATTGTTTTAATAATGTGCATTTAAAAGGATGATTTAGTTTAGAAACATTATGGTTTAATAGATAATTCATATATAAAATCATATATATTTCAAGCTGCTGTGAAACTATAAATGTGTGCAGCAGAAGAGCTGTTTTTACATTCTCTAGTCCTGCGGAGAGATTTGAGTCCGTTTCCATTTAAATGTGGCTTTAATCACATTTTAAAATCACAAGTAAAATAAAATTTTACGAGTTTAATTCTGTTCGTGTTCATTTTTTGTTTTTTTCAAATAGGAAACAAAGAGCTTTCTTAAAACCAGCAACGACAATATCCGCATCGATATATTTCAAAATAAAAGTTGAGACGTGAAATTGTCCATTTTAATGTAAATAATAATAATAATAATAATAATTCCACTGAGGCGATACGTTTTTATTTTAATTGACTGTAGCGACACTGACGTCATCCACATGGTTTCCACTGACACCACGAGTGTCTTTAAATCGAGTTTCTGTAGTTATTAGTTGTTTGTTTCAGTCTCTACATGAGATGTAGTTATAAACTGCTCAGGTTACACATTTCCATGGGAACATTACTAAAATAACATATCAACAGAGTTGGGTACTCTTTTAAAAAAGTAATTCGTTACAAACTACAGATTACATCTTCTACAGTGTAATTAGATTACTCTCTGGAAAGTATTTGTATTACTTATTACTAATTGCTTTCTAAAAACCTGATCAACCTCGACCAGATGAAAAATACAAGGATAGACATGAAACCGTTCTTTTAAATCTTTCAAATAAATCATATAAAATTTAAATAAATTATTCATGAACTGGACAAAGAATATCAAATCAAATCAAATCACTTTATTGTCACACTACTGTGTACACAAGTGCAACAGCAGGTGAAATTCTTGTGTGCAGTTCCGAGCAACATTGCAGTAATGACAGTGACGAGACATAAACCACTTTACAATAACAACATATTACACAAAACAATTTACATATCAAATGTACACAATACACAATGTAGAATACACATACACTATGTAATGGTATAAATATATATATATATATATACACATTAACTGAATTGGGGAGAATATATTGACAGAGTGATGATTAATAAAGTGCAGTGCTGATTGTTGATCGTGAGGGATCATGTGTTCAAAAGTCTTATTGCTTGTGGGAAGAAGCTGTCATGTAGTCGGGTGGTGCGGGTCCTGATGCTGCGATACCGCCTGCCTGATGGAAGCAGTGACAGCAGCCCATGACTCGGGTGGCTGGAGTCTCTGATGATCCTCCGAGCTTTATTCACACACCGTCTGTTATATATATCCTGGAGGGAGGGAAGCTCACCTCCGATGATGTTTCTGGCCGTTCGCACCACCCTTTGCAGGTCTTTGCGGTTGTGGGCGGTGCTATTGCCGTACCAGGCGGTGATGCAGCCAGTCAGGATGCTCTCTACAGTACTGGTGTAGAACCGTGTGAGGATGTGGTGGTTCATTCCAAACTTCCTCAGCCGTCTCAGGAAGAAGAGGCGCTGGTGAGCCTTCTTCACAACGGCCTCAGTGTGGACGGACCATGTGAGTTCCTCAGTAATGTGGACACCGAGGAACTTGAAGCTGCTGACTCTCTCCACCGGTGCTCCATTAATGGTGATGGGGCTGTGTTCTCTGTCTTTTCTCCTGAAGTCCACCACAAGCTCCTTGGTTTTACTGACGTTGAGGGAGAGGTTGTGCTCCTGACACCAGCGTGTCAGAGTGTGCACCTCCTCTCTGTAGGCTGTTTCATCATTGTCAGTGATCAGACCTACAACCGTCGTATCGTCAGCAAACTTAATGATGGTATTGGAGCTATGTGTTGCCACACAGTCATGTGTGTAAAGGGAATACAGGAGTGGGCTGAGAACACAGCCCTGCGGGGCTCCAGTGTTGAGGGTCAGTGATGAGATGTTGCTGCCCATTCTAACCACCTGACGTCTGCCTGACAGGAAATCCAGGATCCAGCTGCACAGCGAGCTGTTTAAGCCCAGAGCCCGGAGTTTCACATCAAGCTTGGAGGGCGCTATGGTGTTAAATGCTGAGCTGTAGTCCACAAACAGCATTCTCACATATGTGTTCCTTTTTTCCAGGTGGGAAAGAGCAGTGTGTATTGTAGATGCAATGGCATCATCAGTGGAGCGGTTGTTGCGGTAGGCAAACTGTAATGGGTCCAAAGAGGTGGGCAGAACAGAGCAGATGTGATCTCTGATCAACCTCTCGAAGCATTTGCTGATGATGGGGGTGAGGGCAACAGGACGCCAGTCATTTAAGCAAGTGATTTTGGCTTGCTTCGGTACAGGCACAATAGTTGATGTTTTGAAGCATGTGGGGACTGTGGGTACACGATCCGTTCCACCTGCACGATCCGTTCTACGCATGCGTAGTAGACACAGTAGAAAACGCGCATGCGCAAATGATAATTCTGTTTTGCGACGCTGATTTTGATTTACGACACTGCACGATCTGTTCCACGCATGCGCATATTTGTACCGCGAGACTTGTATTTACTCACAGCGAAAGAAAATGGAGTTCAGCGGAAGAAAGAAGTTTGCCCTTTACGCTGCCGTTAGACAATATTTGGTTGACGGGTTGGTGGATGCGGCGTTGAAGAAGAAGGTCTCACGAATGGCTGCAAATTTCGTTATAAGAGGTAAGTGAGTGTGGGTATTTGAAATAATATTAGCATTGTTTTAGTTAACACGTGTGAGCATGTCAGTAACGTCAAAAATCATTATGTAACAAACATTGTTTGTGTATCACAGAAAGTCAATTATTCTACATTGGCCCCAGTGCACAATTCATGAGGCTGGTTGTGCTGTCTGATGAGCAGATGCGGGCTGTCCTGGAGGAGTGCCACAACAACCCTGGCACAGGGAACCATGGGGGCGTGAGGGCGACCATGGACAGGGTTGTTGTGGGGTACTACTGGGATAACATAAAGGCAGATGTGGCAGATTGGATACTTTTTTGGAACTTTCATGGAATTTAACACTATGGCTCTCTGGCAATGAATTGATTTAGTGGCTTTGTTTGACTTCAGATAATTATTTGGTCTAAATAATAAATGTATCCATCAGGTCAAAAGCTGTCACAGATGCCAAAAGAACGACCCCATAAAGACTGTGTCTCCTGCCCTTCACCCTATTAAGGTAGAGCTTAACTTGGTGTACCACTTGAAGCAACAAGTTAGGTGATGTGGTAATATTACATATCTCTACAGGTGAAAGAGCCCTGGGAGGTGGTCGGTATGGACCTCATTGGTCCACTGAAAAAAACCATGAAAGACCATCAATACGTCCTCACGGTGACAGACCTCTTCACCAAGTGGGTTATCGCCGAGCCTATGAAGTGTGGCTCCAGCACTGAGGTGGCTGAGGCACTTGTGTCAAAGCTCTACACATTTGGTATGGTCCGGAAAATCATCACTGACCGGGGCCGTGCATTTGTTAACGAGGTATGTGTCCTTATTACCCTCTCACTTCACACATGACATATGACATCATCACAATTCACGCTGTTTTAAGTGGTCATTGGTCATTTCTGAGACCGATAAATATTGAAAAATAACCATGTGTGTCTGAATTATGTGCAGCTTAATGCACACATATTTGCTGCGCTGAACATAAAGCATGCCATCACAAGTGCATACCATCCCCAGTCAAACGGCCAAGTAAGTGTGCCATCATGACATCCCGCAAAACAGTAAAGTCAACTTTAGCCAATGTATACTAAAGTGCATGTAGTAATTTCTTTCTATGTTGAAGGATGAGAGAACTAATCAAAATATAAAGAGGACTCTCAGAAAATATGTTAATCAGCACCATGATGATTGGGACATCCACTTGCAGGCCATAGTTTATGGAATAAACACTGCAAAACAGGTTATTATTCAAAATGACTAGATAACGTATATTGCATACATGTTTTAAGAGTTTTATTTTGTGATTTGATTCAAAACATTTTGTTTCAAATTAGAGATCCACCAAGTACAGCCCGTACTTTTTAATGTACAATAGGCACCCCCGTCTACCACAGGCATTAAATGTCTGTGAGACAGACGCTGCCTTTGAATTGGCGGACCCAGAGGAGGAGCTGGAGCTAAAACTAGCTGGAGTCAAGGCCCTCAATGAAACGGTTTGTTCAGAGTTGTGTGGATGGCATGTTCAATTTGAATAAGAATGTTCGCATAGTAATATATATTCTTATCTTTAAGGTACGGAAAAACATTGAAAAGGCACAGGGGAAACAAAAAAAGGCTTTTGAGGCAAAGAAAAGGAAAGGGGTTCGCCAGTGCTCAGTTAAGGCAGGGGACGAGGTCCTAATTGGGGAGCCCAAAAAGAAGGTGAAGAAGGGAAATTGTTTGCAGGATCTCCACCAAGGGCCATTCACCCTCACATCCCTAACAGAGAAGGGTGTGGCGAGTGTGGCTATGTTAGGGAAAATACAGAAAGTCAATGTTGCGCAGCTAAGGCCCTACTTTCGGCGACAAGGTATTGTAATAATCCTACTTGGTGACATAGCAAATATAAACATGACACTTGACAATGACGATTAGGATTTACTTTCCTGTTGTGTAGATCATAGCCATGAATCTGAGGGCTGGCAAAACGATGCAGAAGACATTGGACTGGTGGACCACCAGTATGCCAATAAAGGTCCACTGTGGTCCAAGAGGTTATGTCCTGAGCAAGAACAAGTGGTGAGTGCCAAACTAAACTGGATAGTTCACATGCACAGCTTGTTGGTGTGCTTTAAATAATAAATGCATGATTGCTCATTCCTAACAGGAATATTTTTTATTTCTAGCTGACCTATGTGCTGGACAGAACACGTCCAGCAAAAGAAATTGTTGTTCTGGATGGCCCAGTTTGTCTTCAAAGGGAGGACTTTTGGAGCCTGGGGCTAGATGAACAGGTGGAGAGCAATGTAAGTGGATATTGCTGTAAAGAGTTTGGATGGTTCTAATGCCTTTATTGTAATTATGCAAAACATTCTGTGCTTTCAGATTGGGAATGCGTGCTTGAGGCTGGTAGAGGAGGCAGCCAGGAGACATGTATGTATTTGTATTTACCTTGATGACTTACACATAAATTTGTGCAAAAGTGAGTACACCTCAACACTATAGAAATGAAACTGTGATGCATCTTAAGGTAGTCGCTGTATAGCTTGTATAACAGTATAGATGTATTGTCCTCTAAAAATAACTCTACATACAGCCATTAACGTCTAAACATCTGACAACAAAAGTGGAAGATGGAGGAGAGCAAGGAGTGTAACATCCACCAGCTCTGTGATGTCATCATGAAGGATTGGGAGATGATTCCTATATAAACCTATGCAGCTCTGGTGAATTTCAAGTCCGTAGGAGTTAAGGCAGTGCATAATAATGGTACTCACACAAAATATTGACAGTTTATGCACAATTAGGACATTTGCTCTGATACATTGCTCTGATACAGACAGGGAGAGGGACAGGTTGAAAATGTCCGTAAAAACACCAGCCAGTTGGTTCGCGCATGCTCTGATGACGCGGCCCGGAATGCCGTCTGGACCCGCGGCTTTACGGATGTTCACCCGTCGAAAGGATCGGGTTACATCCGCAACAGAGACGGAGAGTGAACCATCATCTGTAGTATCGGCCGCGAGTGCTCTCTCCGCGAGGGCGGTGTTGTTGTCCTCGAAACGAGCATAAAATGTATTAAGCTCGTCCGGGAGAGAGGCAGCGGTGTTCATGGCGGAGATGTGAGATGTGAGACCTGTTGCAGATAAACTGCTTGAGCAGCGAATAATTAATGAGGAAAAATATGCAGATATTACCCATCCTAATTCACTATGTCAGGACAGCATAAGAGAGATCTGTTCCATAGTGCGTGCGAGTAGTAACAGTGTAAAAGCTAAATTAATCTCAATACTTCATGAAGTGGAACCCTGCCTTTTAGAACATCTGTCTGGTTCTACTCCTTAATCTCAAAGTGAATGTCATTAAAACAGCCGTATATGTGAAGTGCATCATTTAAAATGTTTCAATTTGAAAATATTTCTGCTGTCACACTTTAATGTGCTGAAACATCTCCCCAAGAATGTAAACAATGGGGGCTCTTTGGATCTTTCAAAGCATGGCTCTATTTGTTTTAGTACAGGGACCTCAAATTATGGTGAGGTGGTTGGGGTGAAAACCAACAATGGCACATTGAAACAATGCAAGATTTTTCAAGCCAAAACAGCTGTATGTTTTGGATGAGAATGTATGTATGAATGAATGAATGAATGACGAGTTGCTTACTACCCAATGTTTAATGTCAGAACTACCAGATGCATTTCTGTGTATCGAAACTTCAAATATGTCCTTTGCCAATATATAGTTTCATATTTATTAAGTGTATATATTTACATTTTGAGAAGAAGCTGGGGCTTAGTGCTCACTTATTCTTGAGATAAGGGGAAAAAACATGTTTTTTTCTTTATTAATATTATTATTTTGATTAATTTGACAATAAAAAGTTAAATGAATCACAACTCAAATTGTCATGGATAAAAAGTTCAAAAATGATTTCCATTGTGGTGCTTAATATTACTTATTATAGACATTCCTGGCAATAGTTCCTCTGTCAGTGATAGTACTACTTCACATACAATATCCACACATAAAATACAATGTCACAATTATACATATACTCATTATTAAAAAATACAATTCATTAATATGTCTAATTTATCTAAAAAAAAAAAGTATTTTAGCTTTCAGATAAAACCAGCCATATTGTTATACACTTGATATGCAGAGGTAACTTATTCCTCTCCTGTGCTCCTGAGTATTCAAAAGACCACTACCATACATTGTTTTAAAGCAACATTAAGCACGATCCATAATACTCTGCCTGGGATTGTTAAAACAAAATTCCACTAATCTGTGAAAACTAACTAGTAAAAAAACAAGAGCTCTTTTGTTGAATATTCTACAGTATGTACCATATTAAGTTTAAGGTACCAAAGCATTCGGGCCATTCACGGCCAGACTGTGTAACAGCTTCTTCCCCCAAGCCATCAGACTCCTCAATACTCAGAGACTGGACTGACACACACACACACACACACACACACACACACACACACACACACACACACACACACACACATATACATATAATTTATATACACTGGGTGCCAAAAGTTTGGAATATTGGACAGATCTTGCTCTTATGGAAAGAAATTGATACTTTTATTCACCAAAGTGACAATCAACTGATCAGAAAGTATTGTCAGGACATTAATAACATGGCAAATTACTCTTACAATTTGAAAAAAAAAATTATCATCAAAGAATCCTCCATGTGCAGCGATGACCGCTTTGCAGATCCTTGGCATTCTAGTTGTCAGTTTGTCCAGATACTCAGGTGACCTTTCACCCCACACTTCCTGTAGGACTTGACCTTTCACCCCACACTTCCTGTAGAACTTGCCATACATGTGTCTGTCTTGTCGGGCACTTCTCACACACCTTACAGTCCAGCTGATCCCACAAAAGCTCAATGGGGTTCAGATCCGTAACACTCTTTCCCCTTCTGTCACTCACTCGACATTGTGTCGATATAGTGACACTAGTGGTCGCTCTTGAGAGACACCTCCCAAGCCTTTGAGAAATGGCCAATGAAAATTGGCGAGTATAATTTGCATGCCACTCCCCCAGACATACAGGTATAAATAGTGCATTGTACTCATTCAGACTTTTTCTTTGGAGCCGAGCGGTTGTATAACAGCAAGCTGAATACTACTGCCGATCCATTCACCTCTTCAAGAAGCGTGTGCTGTTGGATATTCAGCGCACTCCGCTGCATACTATGCCCCTGGGTGCTTAAACAGCGCTTTAAAAGAGCTATTTATTTACAGTAGGATTATTGTATTTGCATTTACAGTAATATTACGGTTTTCATTTCACTTACAGTATATTTACTGTATTTTAATTTAAAGCATATTTACTGTATAATTAACATTTTTTTCTTTAAATAAATTTAAAATGTAGAATTTAAATGTTATTTAATTAAGATTTAATTTGTAATTGTTTTTTGTTTGTTTTTTAGATGCATTTATTGTCTTCCCTAACGGGAACACCCCTGACCCTGATGGATTCTGCATCGAATTTGATCAGAAATCTGCAGGTAAAACTGCACCTCTTATGTTACAGATGTTCAATCATTCCTTTAGTCAGCAGAAATGTCCTTCCTCTCTCTACTCTGCCAATATTTCTTTACTTCTTAAGAAAGGACGAGACTGACATGTGTTTTCGTCCAATCGCTCTTCTCAATACTCGATTACTGAACTCATAAAGTATTTAATCTTCCACCTTCTCTAACCGCGTCTGTGAAATGCCCCAATTATCCATTGGAGGATTAGAAGAACCCTTATTAGGAAAATCAGCTGTCGAAGCTCTTTTCAAGTGGAAATGAAATGATCCTTCTCTTTCTACTATTAATATATGGACTGGCATTAATACGTTTCTGTTATCTAACAAGTTGAAAGAAGTTGATTATAAAAGTCTTCATCATTTCTATCCCTGTAACTCTTCTTTCTAAGTTTAAGTTGGACATTCTGCCACGTTAATCTTGAAACAATCCCACACTTGATTTTTCAATGTGATTCTGGAAAGAAGTCGTCTGGCTTATTTTCTGCGCTTACAACAAACCTTTGATTTGGGAAATAATGAATGTTTTTGATTTGGGACTCGGGGTCAAAGGTGATGGATGACAGGTGAAAACTGCAAACTCTAAAATAATCACATGCCGCCATCTTGGCCACCTTTGACCTTTCCTTGCCTGGTGTCTGGAGTTCCTGCAGGTGTGACCTCATTTCCTGTGGCCATTTGAAACACACCAACACTCAAGGCAAGTGCAGAACTGTGTGTTTATATGTTTATTTGTGATAAATGTGTAGTATTGTACTGTTGTGCACTCTTGCATATTTGTTGACTTTCTAGAATTAATTGTGTTCATGTGTCGTGCATTTTGTGTCGGTTCAGCAGCTTTTAAGTCAACATGAAATACATTCACAACCCATTTTACATCTGCAGTGTGATGTTTTCCCAAGTCAATCAGGATATTCAATGACATGGAAAAGAGGGGCGGGACTTGATTTATACTAATAGAATTGATTGGATCATGAAAAGTGGGCGTTTAATACCAGAATGGACTTTGTAGTTTGAGGGGAGGAGTTTTAAAATAAGAGGGATCGGTGATGTCAGAAGAAAATGAAAGTCGTTTCAGAGGCGGAGAAAGTTACATTACATGTTGATGAAAGATCAATATTCTCTCAAGTGCATCAAAAGACCACAAACATGAATTAAAACACTTTTAAGACAACGTAAATAAAATAAATATCTTTATTCATCATAATTAATAAATATGCAATAAAACAATATTTATAATAGTCATCAAAATACTGACAGATTTCAGACTGACATCAGATGCAACATAAATGGGCGGAGCCAACGGTGCATTCTAAACCCCGCCTCCACAACCAAGCCCCACCCACAGAGCAAATCACCAATCAGACGCATCATAGCCACAGAATGCAGAACAGTCCTTCTGATTGGCTGAGATTTGAGCATTATATTTGCATACTGAAAGTTTTTACTGCCGCACAAACAAGTTATAAATGCTCAAAGATTTTGTGTGTCATCAAGTGAGCGAACTGTTCCACAAAGGTTTACAGATAACGGATGGATGTTTTGGTCCAAGTCAAATATTTGTGCCAAATAAAGTCGTTTAAAAATAAAACAAACATTTCCGTGAACAAATCAGACTAAACGAAATTCAAACGACGGCCGCAGCTGAAATTCACTCTCGTTTTTTCTGTTTTTGTCTCGATCTCTTTCGTCTTCAGAGTCTCGTTCTCTCAAACTCTCGTTCTCTTTTGTTCTGGACGTCCTCTCTGTTTCGTTTGTTTGTTGTTGTTTTGCAGTCTGCAGACATAGTTACAGTTGCACTTCTTAAAACTCAAATAGTGCTTCCAATTGACAATAAAACATTCATTTCATATAAATAAAAGAAAAATTAAGATTTAACACAAAACCGGGACTCTTGTCTATATCTTTTCATAATAAACAAAAACATCCCTTTTCTCTGCAAATTATAATTCCACTCAACATATGAAATAAATATTCCACATCAATCCAGAAAAACTTCACATATATACATTCAAAGAAAAGATGTCAGACAGTTTCAGTGTCTTTTTTACACAATGTACAAGATTCAGAAAGACCATTTTTATATCTTTTAGGAACTCATTTGTTGGGTAATTTATGTATAATTTTAAAGTATATTTCGTACACTTTGTTATTAATACAGTATTTATTATTATAGGTCCAAATCAATCTCCAATTTATATTTCCAAAATGTTCATTCCAGAAGTATTTATTTGGAGATGTAGCAGGGCAGTGAATCAAGCATCTGAAGAATTTATTATTACATTTAATATCTTTTATATCAACACCGTTTAACAAAACCTGTTTTTATCCATTGATTGCTAATGAGGTTCATTAAAGCCTCTCAAGAGTCTCAAAAACCCTCCTGGGATTGCATCAAAAACAAT
Source organism: Moxostoma hubbsi (assembly GCA_032164185.1). NCBI lineage: Eukaryota > Metazoa > Chordata > Actinopteri > Cypriniformes > Catostomidae > Moxostoma > Moxostoma hubbsi. Next base: position 38,012,810 of record JAVLUX010000030.1, on the reverse strand, counting down.
ATATATTCTCCTGGAGATATTTATTTAATAATTCAGTATATGTAAGTAAGTAACCCTTGTTATTTATCAACTGTGAGACCATTAGAATATCATTTGTAACCCAATTGTCGTAGAAGATTGATTTATTCTTATATTTAACCATTTTATTGTTCCATATTAACTGTTTGTGGGGGGAAAGTTATGTTTGTACATAAAAGAGCCTGTCTATGAAAACTGGATATCTGAATGGGAGCTTGTTAACCTCAAAGTCACAATTTAAAAGGAACTCTATAGATCTTAAGATTTGGGATTATAAACCATAGTTTATCAGTATATGCTTAATATAATATTTAATCCAGTTGAACCTGAAAATTGTATTAGAAGTACCAAAATCAAGCACATTTAAGCCTCCTTGATTATAAGAATGACATAAAATATTTGTATTTAGATAGTGAGACTTGTTTTTCCATATAAAGTTGAATAAGGTTGAATCAGTTTGTTTAATAAAGGAATTTGGTACATCTAAGACTTTAGCAGGATAGATTAAACGAGACCGCCCCTCAGTTTTGGACAGAAGAACTCGACCTTTGAGTGATAAATCCCTCATGAGCCACATATCAAACCTCTTTTTCATTTTCACCATAAGGGGCTGGACATTAGATTGAACTCGGTCTAATTGAGTTTTACAGATCTTGATACCAAGGTACGTAACTTCCTCCCTAACTGGTACCTTCACATTCAGTTAAAGGAATATCATTGTCTTTAAGTGGAACAAGAGGACATTTTTAACATTTAAAGATAAACCTGAAGCTTTAGGAAATATATTGAGACATTCTTTAACTTTAACCTGTGAGATGTCTTTTATAAAATAGCTGCATCATCATCAGCTGACAACATTTCGTTTCTTTTTCCATAATGTTGATGCCTTGAAACGAGTCATTATGTATATATAGAGCCATAGTTTGCATGAGCAGAAGAAATAAGAAAGGAGCCGCCGGGTCTCCTTGTTTTATGCCCCGGGAGATGCGAAACCTACGAGTAGTTCCCCATGGAAGTTTAACTGAACTATTGCAGTCACTATATAAAGTTTGTATTGCCCTTTTAAAGTATTGACCAAAACCAAAGAAATCTAATACGTCAAATAAAAAATCATGTTTCACCGTATCAAAGGCTTTGTATATATCTATAAATAGAATATAACTATTATCGGTTATGCAATCCTTATAATCAATTAAATCTAAGATTAATGAATATTGTTACTAAAAACCAGACTGTCATCCATTATTGTGTCTAAACGTAACTTTATTCTTTGTGCAAAAATATGAGCCAACAGTTTTACATCATTATTAATTAGGGGTTATTAAGGGTAATTAGGGGTAATTAGGGGTAATTAAGGGTAATTGGGGGTAATTAAGGGTAATTGGGGGTAATTAGGGGTAATTAAGGGTAATTAGGGGTTATTAAGGGTAATTAGGGGTAATTAGGGGTAATTAAGGGTAATTGGGGGTAATTAAGGGTAATTGGGGGTAATTAGGGGTTATTAAGGGTAATTAGGGGTAATTAAGGGTAATTAAGGGTAATTGGGGGTAATTAAGGGTAATTGGGGGTAATTAGGGGTTATTAAGGGTAATTAGGGGTAATTAGGGGTAATTAAGGGTAATTGGGGGTAATTACGGGTAATTGGGGGTAATTAAGGGTAATTAAGGTTATAGGCCTCCAATTGTCCAGAAGCAAACAATCCTTATTGGGTTTTAGGTAACAATGTAATTAAGCCTTGACACAAAGTTGGGGGAAGCTACAGGTTTCTATAACCTCCTTAAAAACTAATAATAAGAATTCAGAAATGTAATCTTGAAATGCTTTATAAAATTCCCCTGTTAGGCATCATTCCCTGGGGATTTATGATCTTTTAACTTACTAATGTTCTTTTGTAGTTCTTCTAGGGATATGTCTTGGTCACAAATGTCCTTCTGAGTTTCATCAATACCTTGAGCCACTTTTTATACATGAGAGGAAATATGAGCTCTGACAACTGTTGTGTTCGGAATATAGTTTTATATCAAATCTTCCACAAAAATAGACATTTTTGAGGGTCTTCAGAGATCTGATCATTCATTTTGAGTTTATATATATTGTTAACACTAACATTTCTTTTTTCTAAATGATGAAAATACTTGGTATTCCTTTCACCGCTCGATCCATTTTCACCTAGAACGAATAAAGGCTCCCTGTGCCAAATTTGGATAGATATTGTCTAATTCAGCTTGTAATTCAAATAAAATATTGATGTCAGCTTGTGATTGCTCATTTTTTTCATAGATAGAAATGATTCCCTTGAGTATCCTATCTAGTGTCGTTCTTTTATCCTTAGATCATTCTTTTGCCCTTTCAATGGCCATAGTACGGATCTGAACTTGTGTATATTCACAATGTTTGACATATATTTTGCCTTTTTTTGCTTTTATCAAAATTTTTGTCTTTTTCTTTGAAGATTTTCTCACTCAAAAGTGTATGATTTCATTTCCAATAATTTGGTTTATATTTGATTGATTGACCCCTTATACATAGTACTAAAGTAATCAAATGATGATCAGAAGAAACTGAGGCTGTATTTTGGTTTCTTCCACATTATCGAGCAGCTCGTTTGAAATAAGCCAGAAGTCAATCCTGGATCTCTTAGATAAGTTTTTGTTATTCCAACTGAACTGGATTTGCTGTGGATTGTTTAGTCTCCATATGTCACAACAGTTTAAATGCACACATAGATGATTAAACTCTCCATAATTGCCTCCTAATGATCTTTGAGGTTGACAGTCTTTGATGGGGTCACTTATGCAGTTCCAGTCACCCCCCAAAATTAATTTAGCGTTGATGAAAAGACAAACATTGAATCAATGTTGATTTTTGGTTGATTAACTTTTTTTTCAGATTCATCAGCCAATCAGATTGATTTATTTGCTTTTGGTGGGTGTGATCTTTAGGATTATTATTTTATTTTATTTTGCAATATAAAAAGAACGATGAGGGTTACATTACATTATACTAGCTTATAAACATTACACCATAAAATAGTTTTACATGCAATAGAATTTTTAGAATTCCTAAAATAATTTAAATATATATCAAGATCTTTCTTGAAAATAAAAAAGGAGTTTTTGTTGAAAAAATAAACTTTTGAAAGTAATATTTGGCAAGAAAAAGTAATAAATTAATTATAAAATTAAAACGAGAAGGGTCTAAATTGAAAGATTCACCAAAAAACAACATTTTTTGGCTTATACAAAAGTTTGAAGATAAAAACTTTTTAACAAAATTTGAGAAGTCAACCCAAAATAATTTGCAATAATTAAACTCCCAAAACAAATGAATAATTGTTTCTTCAAACTGATGACAGAAGGAGCATATGGGGGAAATACTATTATTGAATTTAGCAAGTTTATAATTTACTGGGTAGCAATTATGCATCATTTTAATAGAGACTTCAACAACTTTATTGGATAATAAAAATGTTTGTCACAGAAATCTTCCCATTCTATATCACTAAACGTATTATTCCAAAAACTTACACAAGCAGGAAATCTGACATCTGTTAAGAATTAAACCATTCTTTTTGTTTGACATGTTACTGAAAAGACATTGGCCAACAAATAAATGAATGTTGTCAAAAATAGGAGGAGAGCATAAAAACCTTCAGGGCCAGGATTTACTAAAAGTTTGACACAATCAGGAATTGCACCAAAAACAATGACATACTCTCTTGGATTCTGGAAAAGAGAATTCTTGCATAATATTTGTGTAATTGAGCAGGACACCCCTATCATCTAAAAGTTGACTCCCTAAAAGTATATTCTTGTCAAACCAATTATGAAAAAAAGAGATTTATTTTTATATCTAATATTTTTGTTGTTCCAGATAAAATAACTATGTGGATAAAAACTATAATTATATATTAGGGACCAACATATTAAAGCCTGCTTATGAAAACTACTTAAAGCTAAAGGTATTTAGGATGTGGGGTTGTTTAAAAATGATTTGATCCATTTAACTTTGAAAGAGTTATTAAGAGTGGAAAAGTCCACTAACTCAAATCCCCCCATAGCCCGATCAGCTATCAGAACACTTTTTGGATTAAGTGACTTTTACAATTCCAAACAAAGTCTACTATAATTTTGTCCAATTTTCTACAAATCTCCACAGATCCATCCAGTGCCATTGCGGGATAACCCGAGATAATCCATCTGCTTTGGACAGCAACACTTGAGCTATTATAGACCGATCACGCTGTAACCAGGAGTTTCATTTACGAGCAATAGTAAGGATAAGAGGTTCAAAGTTTTGACCTATTTTTCTGATTTTTACATATAATTATACTTAATTATTTGACTTCAGATTTGACTGGAATGTCACAAATAGGTTGATTGACTGTCTTTTTTATTTTATTTTATTTTTTATGTCGTACATCTCTGACACTGATGCAGTGACGTCAGAGCTACATTGTGATTGGTTATCAAGACACACGTGATCCAAGTTGACGGTTACGCCTTCTCCAACGGTAGAACAACGGATTCAACTTAAAATGTTTTCTGAGGTAATTTGTCCATTAAAATTAGCCAAAATTATGGTAGACAACTTAATTGGACTAAATTTACACATTTTTGTGTTTAATTTAAAGAGAAGTGTATTACTTGTTTCTTTTCTAACGATAAACAGATTTAACGGTTGGCCTCAGGGTGGCAATGGAAATTTTGCTTTCTGAGGTAAATTAATCATTAAAATTCGTGAAAAATGTAGATGGATCAATTAATCGTAATGAATTAACACCCATGTTTGTTGTTTTATTATTTATGTGATGTATTACTGTGTTATTCGTTGCTGTTTCACAATAAACGAATATTTAGTCACTCAAGTAAATTGAGCGGGAATTCATCGGAACCGCTTTAAGGCTCTGTGCTGGGAGGAACGTTTCCAATTGTCCAGTGCTCTTGAACGCGGCATAACAGACTGTGCACGATACAGACAGAGGACGGAGAGGAGGAGTAAAGGCGGATACTTCTGCGTCTGTTTGTATTTATAGTTCTGCGTTCGGTGTGTTGGTGTCTGTTGGCAAAGCGCAGCAACAGAAGAAGACTTTTGTTTACATTAGTGCTTGGGGAAGAGGTGCATAGATCGCTACTTTTGTACAAACTGGAGTTAATTAACATTTATTGGAATCTCTATTAAATATATCTGTCACGTTTTGATTGACATTGTTGTTATATGGATAAAAAATGTATTCTGAACGTTTTTAGATCGCTAGATTAATTTATTGTTTATGAGCTTCTCTGTTCACCCCCCCACAGTGTCCAATTTGACTTATAAATATTATAAGCAATAATGCAGATAAATACTTCATTATTACCTCATGTCACTTAATATTTTTCCTTTTAGCAGATGGGCAAGTTGATTGCAGGCCCTTCAATGAGATGCCACAAGATGGAAGAAATGTTACGAATCAGTGTAATAAGAAAAAGCAAGTTTTATATTCAACACACACATATCTGCTAGGAAAATATTGTTTTTTAATGTTGTCTAACAGGAAAAAATATTTTCCCATGTAGCCACATAGCATTTTTTGTAACCTATCCATGTTCTGTGCAAATTTGTCCCTCAAAACACTTCTAGGTTGGCCGTTTTGCTATTGTGGGAGGAGCATCCGTTGAGGGTGTATTAGAAGGATGCTGGCCTGGACTCTAACCAATGTGCCGGCCTCTTAGATGAACTGGACAGGGAAGAAACTAAAACATAAGCATAAACGAAAAACAGCATTCAGAGACACAAGGCTCAAGATGTGCATGTTTGGTAAGTTACTGTCAGTAGAGAAATGGAGAAAAATGTTAAAAGGGCAATTACAGTGTGATTTTAAGTTTTGGCTATTTCTGAAAATATTTCCCATCCCATAAATGTTATTTGTAACCATTTATGGTCTGCTGGTAAGCTGGACCCTATATGTCACCATGTCAGTCTGTCAGCAGTTAGGTCCAGAGTGGTATATCTTAAAATCTATTTGGTGGATTGCAAATTTGTGTCAGCTTTAATGTTGCATACAGGGTTAATCCTGTCAGTTTTGGTGACCTTATGACCTTCCTTCTAGTGCCACCAAGTCACTGTTTGGGCCCTAACCAAGTGCCATATCTAAAGAACTGTAGTTAGTAGCTAGGGACGTGAATCCAAGTCCTATTAGGGGGTTGAGTTGCCAGGGACGGTCAGTCAATTTAAAGTGCTCCAAAGTCAATAGGACCTAAGGATGTCCCTAGAGGGCTTGGGAGGCTTGAGACCTTCTGTATCAGTCCTCCAGATAGAGGTAGAATACAGCGTCCAGCAGTAATGGTGGATATTACAGCAATAGTGGTAAAGCCAACTGAAATAGTTGTAATCGGGTAAAAACTGATTTAGTTGTAATAACAGTACAGTAGAAATATTTGAGAGAATATGTTAGCCTATTAACTAGGCAATTTCTTATTTTACCATTTTAATTCTAGGTAATTATCCACTTTACTTTTTAATGTATTTTTAAACTCAAACTATTTTAATCTTTTCACCTTGCTATTCCATTCAGTCCTCCAGTGTATCTGCAGATGCTTAAAAGGAAATTATCTATATTAAAAGTCATTAAATAGTCTTAAATTTAAATTCAGCAAGTTTTAACTTCAGCATAAACATTTGATCAAATTTCAAGTTGTACTTAATTTTGTGGTACATTTGTAACACATAATTAGTCACATTTACAAATATTTAGGACCCACCTTCTGTCAATTATATAACATTGTGCAGTTCTAACTTCCTGTTTGTTTTTTGTTCTTTAGATGCCTTAAAACAGCAGGTGAAAGCTGATAAAAAGGAGGCCTCAGAGTTTGTCTTTGCTGTGCCGTTGTGCTCCTGAACGGCTTGGGGACATTACTCGTGGTGGAAACCCCTGAGTTTATGAGAGTATATATTTAATGAGGAGTATAAGGCCATCCTTTTCACATCAGAAGCTTCAGTCCTTGAACAGCTCCTGAAAAGTCCTGAACAGTGGTAATGTTTCAGTCTGTAGTGCTGTGGTGTTTCTGTCGTTGTTGGTGAGCTTCCATTTGAATTTACTTCCTTTAGCAGATGCAGGTTGCATTTGTTATGTTGTCACAGCTTTCAAGGCTTTTCTCTGATAATCTGTACATAAGCTATTTTAAGCTCTATACTCTTACGGTGATGCGTCACTTCGGGGCGCTTGGATCAAACTAATAACAAGAAAGGGGGAGCGGGTATAACATCAGTACAACAACATTATTGTTTTCTTGTAATAATAATAATTATTATTAAAAAAAAAACTTTTGTTCAAGAGAGAAACGCAACAGGTGTTTTAGGCATACACTCAAATACAGCGAAACAGAGCGAACAAACGACGAACAATTAAATGAACCCCCTCAACTGTGTGTTGTAAAGTTCTGAGGTGCTCAGAATTAACAAGGAGGGGGGCGTGTCCTGAAAGATTGAAGACACACACACAGACACACACACACACACACACACTAACCGTCAATGAAAAGGAAGACGAAGATATCCATGATAAAGCTGATCAGTGTCATGGCGAGTCCCAGCAGCATGAGGAAGATCCAATCCGCCCCGATCCCAGACGTGAAGAACCGCTGACGGTACAATAACCAGTCTTGACAGAAACTACAGTACCCATAATGCATCAGAATTCCCCTGACGGACTCCATGAAGAGACGGAGGCCTCACAGCTGCTTCAGAATTCATGTTTGAGGTATGACAGTGTGTAATTAATGTTAACATAATGTGAAAAATATCCTCATGTAAAGTTAATAAAATAAATTCCTAAAGGGAACTCAGGGTAAATTATCCTGCCTACAATTGACATCAACAGTCTTGTTCCGGAAGTAAAAATCTCATTCATTTATCCCATAGACTCATTTATTATCAATGATAACTTATAAACCTTTAAAGACAGACCTATCATGAGCTCTGAAGATGTTCATTGATGGTAAATGCTTCTGTTAAATACATGCGTCTGCAGTATCTCAACTTTATTGTTTAAAAATAGTGTTTGATATCAAATGAAACCTGTGAAAAGAGATTCATAGCGACCGCCCACTCCCATGATGCACTGCAAATGATGTAATCTAGTCACGCTTAATGTACTTTTATATTTGTACATATCAGGATATTTTGAAATAACTTTAAAATATATTGTTTCTATACTTATAAACAACAACCTAAAATCAATAATTTTAAATATTTCTATAATGTTATATTCAATGACATCATTAGCAATGCTTCATGGGATTGTAGTCTGTGCCCTCTTGAAACTCGATTAGTGCACAGTCTTGTACCTTTTGTAATTATGTGCGATTTTAATATCCTTTTTTGGCTCAAAGTAAAGTTTGTGATGTGATCGGAGCTGGTTGGTTTGGTTCATGTCTCACAACTCTCTTATGAAGGATTATAATTCTCTCATCATTTACTCACCCTCATGCCATCCCAGATGTGTACAAGTTTGTTTCTTCAGCAGAACACAAATTAAGATTTTATACATTTCACACAATGCAAGTGAATGATGGCCAGAACTTCAAAACTCCAAAAATCTCATAAAGGCAGCATAAAAGTAATCAATAAAACCCCAGTGGATTAATCCATGTCTTCAGAAGTGATCCAATCTAATGTGGATTAGACCAAAATATAACTCCTTTATTCACTATAAACCTTGACATCAGCCGTCTCTTGGCGATCAGGATTTCAAGCTCGATTGCACTTCCTATAGCGCCAGCTAGTGCTCTTGTGCGTCAAGCACTAGGAAGTGTAATCAAGCTTGACATCATGATTGTGCCGAGAGACTGCAATGACAAGATGTCCAGTGGAAAATTAGTTATATTTTGGTCTGTTTCAAAACCGAATGGATTGCTTCAGAAGACATGGATTAATCCACTTGAATCTTGTGGATTACTTTTATGCTACTTTTATGTGCTTTTGGAGATTCAAAGTTCTGGTCACCATTCACTTGCATTGTGTGGACCTACAGATCTGAAATATTCATCTAAAAATCTTCATTTGTGTTCTGCAGAAGAAAGAAAGTCGTACACATCTGAGATGAGGGAGAATAAATGATGTGACGTGTCGCCCCTAAATACCGAAAAGCTCCGGACAGTTCAAACTTAAAACAGTGGAACGATTTATGTAAGGAGGAGGGTGAACATAAGGATGTTGTCATTGCCCGAGGCGAGAAACTGATCGGTGTAAAGTTCATTAATATATAAAAAATGTAGAACACGATGTTCAAGAATCAAATGCGGCTTCATAGCTTTAGCAAAACTCAGTGTTATTCACAGCAAATATGAAGCAGCATACTGTCGTATCAGAGACAACATAAGCAGCAGGATGCATATTGTAAGATTGTTTTAAAGACTTTGGCAGCTATATTATATTGATTAAACTCGCTCATAGTGGTAGGAGGAGAGAGACCTCCAGCAGCAGCAAGAGGCATATTAATAATGTCCACAACATTACACGCCAAATAAAATAATAAAGTTCATTTGCATTGCAGAATAAGTGCTAATAAAAAGTTATGGCAAAGTCATCCCACGTGTCCCTCATTTACCTCTTAATAAAATCTGTATGTGGGCCAGTATGTTGGTTCTTTTCATTTAAAGCTGTGTAGAGAGTTGCTGAAAAATCCTGCAGATGCGTGAGCCAGAGAATCTTGCCCAAAGTTTAGAGATTGCTGTCCGCACACTGAAACATTATCCAGACTCGTGAAGTCTTTCAAAAATGATGAAAAGTGCACAGTGCCGTGCTCACAGAAACATGTGCTGAAACGTTTGCTCAGTTTTAACTTCACTGCACTTTGCACTTTTATATCACTGTGGAGTTTTTATACAATAAAGATCATTTTTGATAGACTTGACTAGTCTGGATCATTTTTCAGTGTGCGTTCAGCAATCTCTAAAATATGGGGATATAAAATGAAAGCTGAATTTTCATTCTTAAGCTTTTGATGTTAAATAACATTATGATACTTATTTACGATGCATATCTGAGACCTTAAGCATTCAATAATAAAACAAAGTTTATCATTTGCTGGTTACGTGAGGATTTAAAAGGGAAATGACTGCACAATCTGAACATGCACAAGAACTTGAAGAAATGATTCAGTGTGTCTGATATCAACATGAGGGATAGATATGAGACGCACACACATTAGAATCTCAGTTACAGGTACTAAAATAACTCTGAATTCTGCTCTGAACGTCACATTTGCTTATAATTAACAGAAACTTTCTTTTTGTTTATATTTTGACCTTTATTATCACTCAGTAATACACAGACATAATGATTTATGTATGTCAAGAATCTCTGCTGTATAAACCAATGAAATCAGAAGTGGGCGGAGCTACACAAGTCGCCACGCCCCGTTGTCCAGACTGCACTCTGGAGTCATCGGTTAGTTCGGTGAATAGACCTTTTCACCATCCGGTTTTTGGAAACGCCGGAGTAAAAGACTGCCGGGTAAACTTCAACAGCGGTGAACGGGAGACCACAGCAAATATTATTTTCACTTACACATTTGCTCCGAGAGTAAACGAAAAAATTCCAATATCACTTTCCAATGACTTTCCCGAAGAGGTAAAAAATAGAGAGTGGTGGATAAAGACAGTAAAATGGGAGAAGATGACACATTTACTGTCTCACTCAGCAGCTGGAATAGAAACTCCCTCACAGCTGTGGTGATTCAGATTTTAAAACTAATTCCAGGTAATAAAACACAAAGCATAATGTTATATATTTACTCTCAATATTTAAATATTGCTAATATAAAAAACTTTACCAGATTTACGTTGCTAAATAAGGCGGAAACGCGTCATCACAGTTTCACTCAGTCACGAGCATGCGCAGTTAACTGTTGTTTACGTCACGTCTAAAAGCGAAACCAAAAGTCTTCAACTCACCGGCTTACTGTTTCCCCCGGACATTATCATGAAGCTTAAAGATATTTCACATCTCACGGTGAGTTAATAATAATATTGAAGCCTATTTTTAAAGCAATAAACTCTTCCTGCAGATGTTTGGATATTAGTGATCAGATAAAGTATTGATAGTTTATATCACACTCAGTTTTTCACAGTGCGTCATTTTAAGATCGAGCACTACACGTCGATATTTGAAGCCGCACAAACTTTTATATTTGTAGAGTATTTTCAGTAGTCGGCATATTTCTGAGAGATATCCATTCGTCTTTGTGTTTAATAGATTTTCACGACAGTCAGATCAAATGAACTCCATAAACAAGAACTAGATTCTAATAAACCCGGAAGTGTTGAACAGGCCCAAAACTGCTCGACGTCTTTACTTCCACGATCGGACAGGAGATAAATCATGATGTTATCGGATGAGGAATTGTAATGAGTATTTTGGTGTGAGTTTGAATGAATCTTTCTTTATTTGAAGGGTTAATCGCTGGTCTTTATTCAATCAAATTGATTTGTGTTCTGTTAGTTTTTGTTCTTCATTGAGTTTTTCCCTTCAGCTAGTAAAAGTGTCTGTTGTAGAGACTCTCTTTGGTGTTAAATATCCTCAATGGTGTGACCTGAGATGTTTTTCTTTTCTCATCAAATAAATCAATAGAAAGTTTAATAATGAGGATAAACAGAAGTACACCTCTCTGCTTGTTCTTTCATGTAGTTGAGAAACCTGTATTTGAGGCTGTTTGAGTTGTTATTCACACTAGTGGATTTGATCCGCCCACAATTATTTACATTCTGCTGTTCTGAAAATGAGGTAAAGCAGAAGTCTGGTAGTTATTTTTGATCTATTAATGCTGATTTAGAGAGTAAAGTATGATAGTGAAGCAGCTCTGAGTGTTGTTCTTTCTGTTTAGTGTCTTTTATCAGTGTAGTGAAAGTTTCAGTTCAGTATCTTGATGTTTTTCTTTTTGTGTGTTTGTGTTCTTCAAATGCAGGTCTGAAGATTATTATGAGATATATTGGAGAGAGCTGCTTCTAAAATGAGTCTCTATGAGGAGAGAGAGGATGGAGCTGTTCACCATCAGAGAGCAGCATCTCCAGAATCCAGCTGTGTGTTTATGAAGAGTAACAACTCTATGGATTATCCCCCTTATCTCAGTGATGGAGTGATCAGGTGAGATCATATCCAGTGTTGAAGACAATATGACAATTATATTAATATAAACAGCTGACAGGACTAAACACATATCATCTGAATTATTCTGTCTTTTATATGTATCACCCGCAGACAGAGAAACACATTTGTACCTCCAGAATTCAGCTGTGTGTCTATGAAGAGTAACAACTCCATGTGTAATCCCCCTTATCTCAGTGATGGAGTGATCAGGTGAGATCATATCCAGTGTCGAAGACAATAGACCCCTTCACGGTTGACGTCACAGGAAAATTCGAAGTGCGTAGTGCGCATGTCGGGGTCAGAACGTTCCATTCCATCGTGTGTTAACCTGATAATTTCTCGTCAAAATGCCTACTTGTTCTGACCGTGTGCTGTCTTTTTTTTTTTTTTTTTTTTGACCTCATCACGCACTGACGCGATTTCCACGCATCTCCGCGCTAACTGGTGAAAGTACCTCTTATGTACTGTCTATGGAATTGACAGACACACGTTTAGTTTAGCAGTAGCTAACCTAGAGGAAAGGTGACGGATGCAGGGTATAAGTGATTAGTAGTCTTGACAGTTTTCTAGGGAAATAAAACCATCAAGTCAAGGAAATCAGTCTACAGTGCATCCGTCTCCAATGATAAATACTTAACGTTACCCTGCCACGCAGGTGCAATTCGCAGTATGGATGTAGCCTTCCCGCTTGTTGATCACAACCCAGGCTTGGTACATAGAGGTATTTTTCCCTTGGCGCTGGCTCGGTAAAACCTCCGCTTTTAACACACAAAAGTCATCGCCTATATCGCTATATAATACCGTCTGGACATGCCCACAGACTACGTAATTATACGCGTCTAGCGATTTGTAGGCTCTTAGTTTTTCTCGCGTGTAAACACTAGGCTTGTCCACCAGATAGCTGTATATGGCGGGCCATTGAATATCTGGCCACTTGCTGACGTTGTCTACCCATTCTGTTATGAGCTCGGGATCAGGCAGACAATCACCATTAACTAAAACAAGTTTGTTATGGTACTGTTCCCATTCCTGTGGTGGCAAAGACAATGCATAACTTGACACAATAATATGCCGGTCTATTATCCGCGCCATTTTTCTGACCCCATGCTACGCGCGCACCCAACCTAGCATTCGAATGTTTACAAACATTGAAGGGGTCTATAAGACAATTATATTAATATAAACAGCTGACAGGACTAAACACACATCATCTGAATTATTCTGTCTTTTATATGTATCACCCACAGGCAGAGAAACACATTTATACTTCCAGAATCCAGCTGTGTGTCTATGAAGAGTAACAACTCCATGATTATTCCCCCTAATCTCAGTGATGGAGTGATCAGGTGAGATCATATCCAGTGTTGAAGACAATAAGACAATTATATTAATATAAACAGCTGACAGGACTAAACACATATCATCTGAATTATTCTGTCTTTTATATGTATCACCCACAGGCAGAGAAACACATTTGTACCTCCAGAATTCAGCTGTGTGTCTATGAAGAGTAACAACTCCATTCGTGAACCCCCTAATCTCAGTGATGGAGTGATCAGGTGAGACCATATCCAGTGTTGAAGACAATAAGACAATTATATTAATATAAACAGCTGACAGGACTAAACACACATCATCTGAATTATTCTGTCTTTTATATGTATCACCCACAGGCAGAGAAACACATTTGTACCTCCAGAATTCAGCTGTGTGTCTATGAAGAGTAACAACTCCATTCGTGAACCCCCTTATCTCAGTGATGGAGTGATCAGGTGAGATCATATCCAGTGTTGAAGACAATAAGACAATTATATTACTATAAACAGCTGACAGGACTAAACACACATCATCTGAATTATTCGAGAGGCGGTGGAACATGCTTTTACATCAATGATAGTTGGTGTACAGATGTCACAACATTAAACAGGGTTTCCACGGGGCATTAAAAAGCATTAAAAGTCATTAAATGGATTTTGTGGAAATTAAGGCCTTAAATAGCATTAAAAAGCATTAAATGTTATTCCTACAGGCATTAAAGATTTTAGATAGTTTTGAAAAAATAATATTACCAATTTATTTTGTATATAGCCTTCACAATTAATAACTTTGATTTGCTGTCGCAAAATATGTACATTGGTGTGATTAACACGCGGATCCAGTTTGGTAATTGCCTCCAGGAGTTTTCCTCGTTTATTCTGATGTTTGTATATCGCTCCAAACGCGTGTGTGAACACATCACTGCAACACCTGACTGATCAAGTCTCAGAAAAACAATACTCAGACTCAGTTATTGGATTTTAACCAAGCAAATCTCAAACGTGAACTGCCCAAATATAAACGGCACATTACATGCCCCACCAGAGACCGGAACATACTAGATCATTGCTACACAACAATAAAGGATGCATATCGCTCTTTCCCTAGAGCAGCTTTGGGACTCTCTGATCACTTTCTGGTGCATCTTCTTCCAAACTGCAGGCAGAATTGAAAATGAACCAAGCCAGTAGTAAGGACTGTAAACAGTTGAACCAATGAAGCAGAGCTGGAACTACAAGCCTGCTTCGATGACATGGATTGGAGTGTTTTTGAGGCTGCAGGCACAGACCTGGACGAGCTCACAGATACTGTTACATCATACATCAGGTTCTGTGAGGATATGTACATTCGTAATAGGACTTATTTAAAGTTCAACAATGACAAACCATGGTTTCCAGCAGTTGGGCAAGTGCTTCAGACTTTTACTTGGCCTGCCAAAATTTTCACTGGCCCCAAAACAAAAATGAAATGAATAGCTGATACATCATGGCTTAAAATATTGTGTCCAAATCCATTTTATTATTTATATGTGCACTACCGGTCAAAAGATTCGAAACACTTCAAATTAAAAAAATTATAATTATTTTCTTCACATTTTAGAATAATAGTAAAGTCATCAAAACTATGGAATAAAATAAATTGAACTATGGGAATTATGTTGTGACTAAATTAAATGCCAAAAATTTTAAGTCAGTTTTCACAATTACATAAACGTGGCAGCAGAAATTTAAATCACAGTTAATTTTTCAATTAATTGTGCAGCCGTACCATATCCAGACAAGACCATTATATTAATATAAAGACAGGACTAAACACAGATAATCTGATATATTTTGTCTTTTATACTCTGTGATAAGATTAGATGTGAGAATAAACATTTATTGTGTGATTTATCTGCTGTTAAAATGGTGGCGCTCTAGATGAAGATGGCAGACCAGGTTCTGACACAGACTAGTCCGTTCCATCCCAATTTTACCCCTGAGTGTGTACAACAAGTCTTGTTTTCATTGAAACGATTAAGCAAACTAATGCAATGTTTAAAAGTGTAATGGAGATTATATAATTGTAAGGATGATGTTTAAATTGTAAGAATAATGATTAAGAGTCTTTGGAGTTCATCCAGAATTGACTGCAGGGATGCAGACAGCGGTCAGTGGAGAGTCATTTCCTGTCTGGCTGGTAACAGCTTCAGTTTACAATAGTTCAATGTCTGTGAATTCCTTTGTTGTTGTTTTTCTTGCTAAAGAATAATTTTGGGGGGAAATGAAACACTGTCCATAAAGATCCGCACAAGACTTGTGATTTATCTCTGAAGAGTAACAACTGTGAACCGCTCAATTAAATGATGAGATCATGAGATGATCTTAGCATTATTGGAGATAAATCATTAGAATTATTTCACTTTTTCTCAGAAACACCAGAGGGAGAAAGAGAGGGAGAGATACATCACATGATGAAACAGACTATGAAGAAGACAAAACACCGGCCCAGAAAATCAAACTTCTAGAATATGAAGAAGAGTCCATGGGTAACAGCTCCATGTTTGATCCCTCTAATCTCAGTGCTGACTCAGTGAACAGGTGAGATCCAGTATTGTATATTGATTTAAGTTTTAAGGACTGTAAACTATAATGTCTCCTGTTCTTATTTTCTCTGTGTAAAAATAGCCATCAGAGCGGACGTCCTCCCCATTGTAAGTGCCTCACGGTAACTTATTTAAAGAAAAGGAGGGACGAGTCCAAGTAATTTTTTTTCTGTTTATCAACATTATGCCACAAATCCTGTCGATTGAACTTAACTTGTATTGAACCCGGAATATTCCTTTAATGTCACAGGATAAATGAAAAGACACATCTTGCCCTTTTCCACATCTGTGCTGCTCTTACACTTTAGTTTATAATACCACGAACACAAGCGGAGTGACACAAACAGTGTCAGAGTGCTGATGTTCTGACACATCAATTCTAATGGAACGTCTCTCGTCCAATCAGATTCAAGAACTGGAACTATCTATTGTTTTAAAATAAATATAATGTTACAATGGATATCAAGAATAAAGCATGTACATTACACACACACACTGTAAATATGACTACATGCTGACATCAGAATATTCTTGTTCACGTAAACATGCTCGCTCATTTATTTATTCATTAATTCAGTCTCTGACTTCATATTTGCAAACAATTCTGAAAGTCAATAATAATGAAATAATAATAAATAATGAATGGTGTATTTGTGAATGCACTCCTGTATACATATGAATTAACAGTGACTGCATTTAATCTGTGTTCAGGTATTTATAATGAGTGTTTGTCAGCACTCAGGAACAGAAATCTCAATTCATAAGAATATTTCATAGAAATACGGTTATTTGTGTCTTCATCCTATTCACCTGTGTTGTCAAGCAATAAGTCCCGGCGTCCCCTACAGAGGACATCGAAGAAATAAATGCCTTTCTTGTAAAAGAAAACCAAACCCTTAAAAACTCAAAGTTTGCCCCCCTTGGTTCTTCTTGTGTTGCCTTCTTGAGCGTCAGTAATTGTTTGCAGCTTTTGTAATAGTTGTGAATGAGTGAATTTATCATGTCCCCTGACCATATGCAAATTCTGATTGAAACTTTGAGTGTCTCAATTCTCTGCAGTGTGGAGAGAGCTGATCTGATCAGATCTGGGACGTCCGATCGGACAGAAGCAGTGGATGATGTCCTACAGACACTCAAAGACACTCACAAAACCATCATGAAGAACAAGTATGAGAGTTTATTTGAGGGAATCAAACTACAAGAGAATCAAACCCTCCTGAACAGGATTTACACACAGCTCTACATCATCGAGGGAGAGAGTGAAGGAGTGAATGAAGAACATGAGGTTTTACAGATGGAGAAAAGTTACAGGACACTCCAAGACACTCCAATCAACTGCAATGACATCTTTAAACCTTTAACTGAACCAGGATGTGAGGAGAAGAGAAGAGAAAACATCAAGACTGTTCTCACGAAAGGCATCGCTGGAATTGGAAAAACAGTCTCTGTGCAGAAGTTCATTGTGGACTGGGCCGAGGGAAAAGCCAATCATGATGTAGATTTCATGTTTGTGCTTCCATTTCGAGAGCTGAACTTTATTAAAGATCACCAGTACAGTCTTCACAAACTTCTGCTGGACTTTCATCCTGAACTTCATGATCTGGACTCAAAGATTTATGATGAGTGTAAAGTTGTGTTCATCTTTGATGGTCTGGATGAAAGCAGAATTCGTCTGAAGTTTTCAGACAGTGAGAAAGTTTCTGATGTGACTGTGACTTCATCAGTGGGTGTGTTGATGTCAAACCTCATCAAAGGAGATCTGCTTCCCTCCGCTCTCATCTGGATCACCTCCAGACCAGCAGCAGCCAATCAGATCCCCTCCAGATACATCAACCGTGTGACCGAAATCCAGGGATTCAATGACCCTCAGAAGGAGGAATATTTCAGGAAGAGAATCAGTGATGAGCATCAAGCCAGCAGAATCATCTCACACATTAGAAGAGCAAGAAGCCTCCACATCATGTGCCACATACCAGTCTTCTGTTGGATCTCATCCACTGTGCTTCAAAACATCCTGAAACAAGACGACAGTGCAGAAATCCCTCAAACTCTGACTGAAATGTACATCCACTTCCTGCTCATTCAGATCAAAATGAGGAATCAGAAGTATGAAGAGAGAGATCCAGAGAAAGTGATTGTGAAACTTGCTGAACTGGCTTTCAAACAGCTGATGAAGGGCAATGTCATGTTCTATGAGGAGGACCTGATTGAGAGCGGCATAGACGTCACTGACGCCTCAGTGTATTCTGGGATCTGCACTGAAATCTTTAAGGAGGAATCTGTGATTCATCAGAGGAAAGTCTACAGCTTCATTCATCTGAGCTTTCAGGAGTTTTTTGCAGCACTTTATGTGTTTTTCTGTTATTTACACAAGAACTGTGAGGTTCTGAAAATGTTTCTGAGAGGAAAACACAGAACTCGATGTAAGAAGGTTCCTCTGGATGTGTTTCTGAAGGCAGTAGTGAATGACGCCCTGAAGAGTAAAACTGGACATCTGGATCTTTTCCTTCGATTCCTTCATGGCATCTCACTGGAGTCCAATCAGAGACTCTTACAGGATCTACTGAAACACTCAGAGAACAATCCAAAGATCATGAAGAAAATAATCCAAAACCTCAAACGAGGTCAAAAACAAAATGTCAGTCCTGAAAGATGGATGAATCTCTCACACTGCTTGATTGAAATGAAAGATCATTCTGTTGTTGAAGAAATGCAGGTCTTTTTAAAATCTAAAACAAAGAAAAGTCTTTCTCTTTCACAATGTTCAACTTTGGCCAACATGATCCTGATGTCAGAGGAGGTGCTGGATGAGTTAGACCCCAACAAATACAAAATAAAAACAAGAGAGGGTAGACAGAGACTCGTATCAGCTGTGAGGAACTGCAGAAAAGCTCTGTGAGTGTTAACATCTAATATTTAATCACTAGAATTACATCTGACAGAAGTTGTGATCTACGGTAGGTTCTTGGGTTTGTGGCAAACTCAAAGTCATGTCAGCTGACATAAAGAAGAATTTAATTTGACTTTGGATAAAAATGTCTGGTAAATGAATAGATGAAGTTTTAAAGGGGTCATGAAATGCTCTATTTTATTATCTTCCCTGAGGTCCACTGATAATGTTAGTAAAGTTTTTCTTTCACTAAATCAGTCATAATTTAGTAATATTTGATAATTGTCTTCCCTGTCTCTGGCCCTCTGTCTGAAACGCTCAGTTAAAACTTCATTTTAGATCGAAATCAGTTTTATGACTAGAGTTTCTAGTCTGGTTGTTGAGAGGACAGTTCAGTTTTTAGATTTATTTTTTTAACAGCAGTATTATTTTTTTAACAGCATTGTTATTTAAGCGTGAGCATTTTCAGCACACACACATACGCCACCTGTCAATCAAACAGGGCGCAGCTGTTACTAGATTGCTTGTAAATTTTTAAATTGTGTGCTCTTGATTACTTTCAACAGCAGAATATCACAGCTATCACAAATATAGCTGGTTATTTTTTGATATTGATACGTTTTAACCAGTCTGCTTGTCCGGTCGGGTAAATACAATGCTCTTTCATTTGCCTCTAAAAATCCACTTGGCTGACTGACTGGGAGAAAGAGATGCTTTGCCAATGCAATGGCACAAAACACAATACATTTCAGTGAGGTCTATCATAAGTCCAAGATTCAGTCTATGGCATATGATGTATCCCATGTCTTATGGTTGTAGTTGGCATCAGTTCATCCTGATGTCTGCTTGTCCAGTCGGGTAAGTGTAATTCTCTTTCACTTGCCTCTTTAAAAATCCACTTGTCCCACTTGGGGCTGACTGACTGGGAGTGAGAGATGCTTTGCTGATGCAACTGCACAAAACACAACATTGGCAACTGTGGCAGGACAAATTGGACCTCCACATTCTAGGTAATTAATGGGAAACACTGGTATGTTTATGTACAAAAATAATTCAAAATGGTCCAGATGGGCCCCCTTTGGTGTTCAGGAATAGTTGGCCACACAAGGCCTGTTTGTCCTGCTCTCTCTCTCTCTCTCTCTCGCTCTCTCTCTGTGTGTGTGTGAACGAACTAAATGCCAGTGGGTTGTGCCAATGGTGTGCTAATGTAAAGTAGGTGTTGATGTAAATTAATGGGCCCCCTTGTGATGTTGGGTAGTCGCTGAATTGAAGGAGTAATTTTTCAGCTTGGTTTTATTGATTTGGGGATTAAGTTTTTAAATTTACAGCATGTTTTTATTATTATAAAAACATGCTGTAAATTTAAAAACTTATCAAGCAAAATTTGATCCCTCTTGACATTAGCCCTCTAAGTTTCATTTACAAAATGTGAAAGTGTCATGACCATAAGTTGCTCATCTTTATTTGTTTGCTGTACATTCTTCCTGTTTTTTAGTATGTCCGGCTGTAATCTGACGGTTCAGCACTGTGAAATTGTGTCATCAGCTCTACAATCATCAAACTCTCCTCTGAGAGAGCTGGATCTGAGTAACAATGACCTGCAGGATTCAGGAGTGAAGCTGATCTCTGATGCACTGAAGAGTACAAACTGTCATCTGGAGATACTGAGGTTTGTGTTTCTTTTAAATTTGCAAATGTTAAATTATTTCTCATATCCCAATTTCTTTTCTTTTCAAAAAATTTATTTTCGGTCCTCAAATACAATTTTGCCTAATAAATTAAAATAAACATGATAACTGAAAAAGTGTAGACTGAAGCTTTTGCTTATTGTGCTTACCCTTTTTCCATATTTATCTAATGAGCGTCACTTTTCTCAGTGAATTTGATTCATACAAGATAAACAAAACAGTAACATTAACCATTTCCCAAAATGTGCATACGTAACTACAAAGGTACACATTTCAAATATTAATACATTAGTTTAAATATTCCATACACAAATTATTCATTTTGAATTATATAGTTATTTATCACTCCTATTTTTAAACATTTTCTTGAATTTACAAAGTGAACTACACATTTTTAATTCCTTGTCACAATTATTCCATAGGTTTACCCCTTTAACAGATATACATCTATTTTTTATATTTGTTCTTGCTCTTATGTTTTTAAACAGGTACATTAATCTTTATACTGACCTTCTCTTATTTCGAACAGCCTCTGAATACAATTTGGAAGTAAATTATTATAAACTTAATACATTATCTGTGCAGTGTAAAAATCAACTAAATCAACACTTTTTCATTCAAAATATGTTTTGTTCTATTTAATATTGCAATAGATTTAGACATTTTTGTTTTTACATTATTTCTGTGGTTTACAACATAATATATGATCTATTATAACACCCATAAATGTATTTTCATACACTCTATTTCCTCATTATTAATCCTAATTTTAGTTTGAATTAGTACCTTGCAGATTACTAAATATCATGACCTTTGTTTTACTTAAATTCAGTGAAAACCTGTTATCATCAAACCACTTTTTTAAGACTATCAATTCAATTTCCACTGTATTCAGAAGCTGTTCCAAAATTTTCCCATAACAACATAAATTTGTGTCATCTGCAAACAGGAAAATTTTGAATACTTTAGACACTTTACAAATATTATTTATATACAGTATAAACAATTTGGCACCTAGCACCGAACCTTATGGAACACAACAAGTGACTTTCATTAGTTCCATTTTAACATTATTTGTACAATTTGATATCTATCAGCAAGGTAACTTCTTAACCAAGAGAAGGCTTTTCCTCATACCATATCTCTCCAGTTTCAAGCTGTGATCAATAGTGTCAAAATCTTTTTTTAAATCTAGCAACACCCCCACAGCATATTCATTATTATCCATTGCGGTGGAAATATCTTCTACCAGTTCCACCACCGCCATTGAGGTTGACCTATTAGCTCTAAAGCCATACTGATGTTCGCTCAATAAATTGTGATTATCTATATAATTATCAAACCTACATACAAATAATTTCTCTTAAGATTTTTGAAAATACACTGATTTAATGTGCAGTGTCAATTATAATTAAGCCGTTGGTAGTTTGACTTCCTGAAGAGTGAAGACATCATGACTTTGTGACACTTTGAAAACACTTGTGTGTTTGTTGGAGCACTCTGACATTTTAACTTCTGACTCAACCCATGTTGTGAGTTTGGGGTGGGACTAACTGTTTGTATGATGAATGGCAGAAGGATGGCAAGGCAATAGAAGTGTTTGGGAATGCTATCTGGGAACAATTGTTATTTTTGCTTGTTTTGTGCCGGTAATGTTGCAGAAACGACACACTTCAAGTTAAATGTATATGTTTATGAAGATGTACGGCAGTCATCTATCTTTTTTTTTCTTTTTTGAAAATATTTTTTGTCTTGTATCAATTACATTCTATAATGAAAACTCTATTTTTATCAATAGAAAAATGGTTATAATAATTTTGTTTTTCATTATCCTGTTTAGAATGTGCAGCTGTAATCTCACTGATCAATGTTGTGAAAGTCTGGCATCAGTTCTACAATCATCAAACTCTCCTCTGAGAGAGCTGGACCTGAGTAACAATGACCTGCAGGATTCAGGAGTGAAGCTGATATCTAATGCACTGAAGAGTACAAACTGTAAACTTCAGATACTGAGGTTTGAGTTTCAGATACTCTACAAGTGCAATTTTTCAATATTATAAAATTAACCATTGTCTTATAATAATTTTTTTTTTACAAAACCATTTGTTTTTCATATTAATTACAGTCCATCATGAAAACTGTATTTTTATCAATGAAAATGGATATATAATAATTTTGTTTTTCATTATCCTGTTTAGATTGTGCAGCTGTAATCTCACTGATCAATATTGTGAAAGTCTGGCATCAGTTCTACAATCATCAAACTCTCCTCTGAGAGAGCTGGACCTGAGTGACAATGACCTGCAGGATTCAGGAGTGAAGCTGATCTCTGATGCACTGAAGAGTACAAACTGTAAACTTCAGATACTGAGGTTTGAGTTTAAGATACTCTACAAGTGCAATTTTTCAATATTATAAAATTAACCATTGTCTTATAATTTTTTTTTTTTTACAAAGCCATTTGTTTTTCATATTAATTACAGTCCATCATGAAAACTGTATTTTTATCAATGAAAATGGATATATAATAATTTTGTTTTTCATTATCCTGTTTAGATTGTGCAGCTGTAATCTCACTGATCAATGTTGTGAAAGTCTGGCATCAGCTCTACAATCATCAAACTCTCCTCTGAGAGAGCTGGACCTGAGTAACAATGACCTGCAGGATTCAGGAGTGAAGCTGATCTCTGGTGCACTGAAGAGTACAAACTGTCATCTGGAGATATTGAGGTGTTTAATAGGATTTAACTGATTTGTATGACATAACAGCCTACAGCTGCTGTACAATTATGTATATTCCCAACTGCACTAAAATAAGCCCAGAATATAGATGTTTTGCCAAATGATTAAGGATGACAATCTAATAATAGGAAACTGACACACAGAGAAAAACATCTGTTGTGGATCTTTTCATTTTTGACAAATGAAAATGAGGCTGTGAGTGACAGGCAGTCTCTTCAATTGGTTGTACTGTTTGAATTGTTGTTTATTGTTGAGCTGATGAAACGGTGAAAATACACCTTTCAAAACATTTTCAGTAGATAAAAAACTCCATTGTGAACATCAGATGTGATATAAGAGTTTTATACAGTGCATGCCATTGAACAGACTGTAATTCTGTCCCTCGGAGCCTCGTTTTCATTCACGTCAAAACATTTAATATGGCATCACTGTGAATAAGGTTTATTTATTGTGACTGACCAAAAATATTTTAATTATCCTTCATTTAAATTTGTGTGACTACAGATCTGTTAAGACATCAGCAGATTTTTTAAACATTATAAGTGTTTCCTCACAAATGACAACGAAGCTCATTGATCATTTTGTAAACTGCTGAACAGAATGCCAAACTGAACGAATGACAAGCCTTCTCCTCTCGTTCAATCGTTCAGCAGATCCTTGTTCACAAAAAGATTACTGATGCATTTATTTCATTCATGAATGTGTGTACCAGTACATTCAGGGTGTTTTCACTCTTGGCTTGTTAGGAACATTTGTTTCAGAATCTGGTGTTTTCTGCCTTAGTTCAGTTCGTTTAGGCATATATGAACACGGCAGTCACACTCTGATCCAATCCAAAACAAACGCTTTGACTTCTGCAGAAAACAAAAATATTTTTAATAAAGATGTGAATATATCAATACAATGCAAGTCAAGGGGTTCCAAGACGTTCAAGCTCCAAAAGGGACATAAAGCTTTATGAGGCCTGTTTGCGGATTTAAGTCTTGAAATTTGAGTCCATAACCCAAGTCTCCATCTCAGTATTTTGACTGTTGCTGTGTGGGTTTGTAGATTATCTGGCTGTATGGTGACAGAGGTCGGCTGTTGTTATGTTGCTTCAGCTCTGATTTCAAACCCTTCACATCTGAAAGACCTGGATTTAAGCTACAATCACCCAGGAGAATCAGGAGTCAAACTGCTCACTGAGAGACTCAATGATCCACACTGCACACTGGACAAACTCAAGTATGTTGAGCACTACAAAGTGTGTGTGTGTGTGTGTGTGTGTGTGTGTGTGTGTGTGTGTGTGTGTAATATATTTAGAATTATACTACTGATCTGTTTAATGTTTAATTCTGATTGACTGGTGGTTATGAAGTAGTTCCAGGTCTTGTCCGCATTATGATTGAAATTACTTAAATGACACCAAATTATAACCAAATAAAATTAAGCCAATGACTGAATATTGTGGATCGTATGAGAGGAATAACAGACAGTTTCTATATGATCCTAAATTAATTTTATTATCTGTGGAAAGCACTCTCGATCTCACGTATATTCTTAAACACTACACACATACATACGCACACACATAGACACTCTTGATGAACACACAGTACCTTCATGTCAGTGCACCCCACCATTCAGCAACTAAAAAGCTCTATGGCGTCAGTACCACCCTGAGAAGTGTAGACAAACATATTGGTGTTTTGAAGCAACATTACTGCAGATGAGAACCACAGCAAACATTCACATTACATTTGTGCATTTGGCTGATGCTTTTATCCAAAGACAGGTAATCACACACACCTGTCTCTCTCTCTTTATACCTTGTTTTTATTATTACCTTGTTACTCCAATAAGAAGTTGAAATGTAAAAAAATACTTAAAAGCAGCGCTTGGGTCTGTTACTAGATGATGGATCTTTGGCAGAAGTCGTTTAAGAGACGAAAACCAGAAAATTTCTTGAGGTAACAATAGGAATGCACCAATGCCATTTTTTCCAACACCTGAACTGTTGGTACCAGCCAATAATTGTTTTTATCTTAATTATATCGATAACTCACCGGATCTCATTCATGAAACATGAGTATAACACATTTTTGTGTAAATCATTCTTAAAGCTTTTCTGACATATGTTTTCAAATAATTTTTTCATATTTTCGAAATATTAGTTGGTATGAACAAAATTTACACCTGTTTCCGACCACAGTTATATGGTGCATAAGACATTTGAACATTTTGTGTTTTTCAGTCAAACTGCCATGACTACATTTTGATAGTAAAAATGTAATTGAGTAAAACTGACCTTAAAAATAACAAATAATAATACAAAAAGTAGTTTGTTGTTTTCATTTTAAAACATATACTTACAAATGTTTTTTTGATGCTTGCATTTACTTCTTTATAGTTCATAAACTGTACTTTAAAGTATATTTTATTCCCAACTGCTTCATAAATTTTGTCCTCTAACTAGGGCTTCTCGATTATGGAGAATGCAGGCACTTAAATCCGTACCGTGCACATCTACATCAAACAAATTTCCTACAAACAAAATACAAATTATGAAAATTCAGTACTTTTTTAACTGTGTTAGTTTATCAAGTATTTATGTAAATATTCAGAATGAAATGCAACATAAAACTACTACTGGTCTTCACTGTATGATTATAATATTTAAAGCTACTAAAGTTACTGAAGAGTGTTTTCTCGTTGTCTTGTTCTGGTTGTTTGATTATTATAATGACACACTAGACAGCAGCAGGTTTATTAGATTACATTTATACTTACAAGTCCGACATTTTAATACAAATCTGCTGTGTACTTCCACTTTAGATATCACTCTCAGTGTTTACATGAATACCTCACCAAGACGGGCATTTTGGTGGAATTTTGAAATGTATTTGACTGTTCAGACGTGCATTAGCACGAGCATTTTCAGCACACACACACATACGCCGCCTGTCAATCAAACAGTGCGCAGCTGTTATTAGATTGCAAGCAAATAATGAAATTACATTCTCTTGATTACTTTCAGCAGTAGAATAAGAATATGAACTTCCTAATAAGTGACACAGGCCTCGGCTATCACAGATATAGCCGGTTATTTTTTCGTTATTGACATTTTAATCAGTTTCTTTCATTTGGCCCTTCAAAAATACACCTGTTCTTGACAAGTGTTAATGTCGAACCCTGATTAAATATTGTATTCAACATTTTCCGATAACAATCTTCAGAATAGCTCCAAATTTTTAAATGTATTTGTTTGAAATGTATTTATTTAAAGTAAATGTATGTTGTTTTAGATATTGGAAAAGAAGCCAAAAAAGACTAATCAGAAACTTATTTTGTTGCAGTGTATAATGGGCTAAGACTCTCTCTCACGTTTATGTTCACTTCGATCCATCTTTAACTCACAAAAATCAAACTTTCTCTTCTTAATAGATCTGCGTATCGCTGATTTTCTTCATGATAAGATACACAGTGAACATAACACATATTTTATGATTCACTGTGTCGCGGCAATCACGTTATAATCTAGCTGCAGCATGCGCTCGTGAGTGACGAGCATCCCCGTGCCAGAGTGTGCATCAGCCAGAGAGAAGATTCAGTCTCTTCCTCGGTCACTTCACACAACTCATAGACACAGTGCTGACCGCACAGAGAAATGCCAGATTCTGAGATTATTAGCTCTTTAAATGAAACTACGTGCTCCAGTCACTGCTGTGATCCATGTGTAAGGGAGGAGAAAGATGCAATGAACGCATGCATCAACCTGTTTTTAATAAATGGATGTTTTAATCCTTATTTTGTGTCACTGTTTCACTGAACAGTGCTGTATATCAGTAAATGTTGAATTGCAAATCCATAAGAGCTGCTAAAGATAATGATTTATAACGTTTGAAATAGATTAAATGTATGTAGCTTGCTTAAATATACTGTATTTTACCGCAGTTATTAATTTATTTAGTTTGATAATACAACTGCTTCATCAGAGTGTTTCTTAAAGCATGTTCAGAGTAAGATAACAGCTAATGTATTCATAAATAAATACATCTGGGACATTTGCAATCGTTGTATGGTGGAATTTATCACTGAATTAGATTAGATTCAACTTTATTGTCATTGTGCAGAGTACAAGTACAAAGACAACGAAATGCAGTTTGTGTTCAACCAGAAGTGAAATAAGCAGAAAGTGCAATGTGATAATCAAGTATAGACAGGTGGTGCATGGGCAGGACAGGAAATATATTGCAGTGTTATAAGAGCAGAATAAATATGGCTCTGTAATATGAACAGTGTATGAACTACATGTACAGATGTGTGTAATGTAGTAGCAGTGACATTTAAAAATAGTAGTAGAATAATATAGCCGTGTATTAGCAGAATATATAATAAGAAAACAGTAAATATGTATATACTGTATGAAGCATATAGACAGATATGTACAGTATGTAAACACATCTTGAGATCCCTTAAATCACATTTGCGCTCCTTCAAGTGTTTTGAACACAAGAATGTAACGCATGTTTGTGTTGTTCTGCTGATTAGCGCTCAATTAATTCTGGCTCGTGCCTCCTTTTTTTTTAAAACATCGTGTTATTTGAGGGAAGAGCGGCAGAATGGAAGTCAACGGGTAATTCTTTGATGTTTAAAGGCAGAAATGTGAAGCTTATAACTTTACAAATCACTTTTATTCATTATTCTGGTAAGAATTGTGCATTATTTGAGCTGGAAAGTTGTTTACGTTGTTTTAACAGTTATTTTAGGTTTTACAGCGTTACATCGTCATGGTAACACAGTTGTAAATTTGCCTGTAACTTCACCAGTGTTTCACTGGAACACACATTTGTGCTTTTATTAAAGAAAATGAGCGACGAATCGACATATTTTTCTGTGTGATCAACATTATAACACAAATGCTGCTGATTGATCTTAACATGTATTGAACCCCGAATATTCCTTTAACGTGATTCAAACTCAAATCATACAAAATAATGAATGTAAGTGCTTTTATAAAATTATAAGCTTCACATTTCTGACTTTAAACCTCCAAAAATTCCCCCCATTGACTTCCATTATAATTCAGACTGTAACGAACTGAAACGGGAGAGGATCTATGTGCAGCTTTTTATTGTAGCCAAGAACAAGAACACCAGGAATAACAAAATCCACGAGAAATGTAAGGAAAAACAAAAACATGAAATAACTGACAAATGGACAGGAGGAAAACAAGGGCTTAAATACACAAGGGTAAACAAGGAACACCTGGGAAAACAATCAGGGAAATGGAACCAATGAGGGGAAAACCAATCAAAAAACAGAACTACAAAGGACTACAAAAACCAAACTGGAAACAGGAACTAAACAGGAAACTTCAACATAAAAGCACAAAACAAAAGAAAACAGAGAACATGACAACTACAAAAGAACTACCAAAACCAAACAGGAACTAAATAGGAAACTTCAACATAAAAAGCACAAAAACAAAAGAGAACATGACAGAGTCCCCCCTTTAAGGAGCGGATTCCAGACGCTCCAAAAACAAACAAAAACAAAAAAAAAACAAACAACAAAAACATTGTCCATAGAACACAAGGTAAACAGATAGTCCAGGGGGGCACCAGGGGCAAATAGGCAATTCAAGGGGACACGAGGGGCACAGAGGGACAAGACTATGACAGAACAGGGGGGTGGCCAGGAGACAGATAGGGCAGGGACAGGGTCTGGAGGCCAGGGAGATGGCCGAGGGTCAGGTGGCCAGGGAGGTGGCCATAGGGCAGGGACCAGGTCAGGGGGTCTAGGGGATGGCCACAGGGCCAGGTCAGGGTCAGGAGGTCTGGGGAATGGCCACAGGGCTAGGATAGGGTCAGGAGGTCTAGGGGATGGCCACAGGGCTAGGGCAGGGTCAGGAGGCTTAGGTGATGGCCTCGGGATTGGGACAGGGTCAGGAGGCCAAAGAGAGGGCCACAAGACTGGGACAGGGTCAGGAGGCCAAGGAGAGGGCCACGGGACTGGGACAGGGTCAGGAGGCCAAGGAGAGGGCCACGGGACTGGGACAGGGTCAGGAGGTCTAGGGGATGGCCACAAGACAGGGTCTGAAGGCCAGGGAGGAGGCCACGGGACAGGGTCAGAGGGCCAGGGAGGAGGCCGCAAGACAGGGTCAGAGGGCCAGGGAGGAGGCCGCAAGACAGGGTCAGAGGGCCAGGGAGGCCCGAGAGGCGGAGTACTGGGTGGCTCGGGAGGCGGAGCACTGGGAGGCGGAGCACTGGGAGGCTCGGGAGGCGGTGCACTGGGAAGCAGAGCACTGGGAGGCTCGGGAGGCGGAGCACTGGGAAGCAGAGCACTGGGAGGCTCGGGAGGCGGAGCACTGGGAAGCAGAGCACTGGGAGGCTCGGGAGGCGGAGCACTGGGAAGCAGAGCACTGGGAGGCTCGGGAGGCGGAGCACTGGGAGGCTCGGGAGGCGGAGCACTGGGAAGCAGAGCACTGGGAGGCTCGGGATGCGGAGCACTGGGAAGCAGAGCACTGGGAGGCTTGGGAGGCGGAGCACTGGGAAGCAGAGCACTGGGAGGCTCGGGAGGTGGAGCACTGGGAGGCTCTGGAGGCGGAGCTCTGGGAGGCTCGGGAGGCGGAGCTCTGGGAGGCTCGGGAGGCGGAGCTCTGGGAAGCTCGGGAGGCTGAGCTCTGGGAAGCTCAGGAGGCGGAGCACTGGGAGGCTCGGGAGGCGGAGCACTGGGAAGCTCGGGAGGCGGAGCTCTGGGAAGCAGGCTCGGGACGGTCGAGGCTACAGGCACTGGCTCTGGGACGGTCGAGGCTACAGGCGCTGGCTCTGGCTCTGGGATGGTCGAGGCTACAGGCGCTGGCTCTGGCTCTGGGACGGTCGAGGCTACAGGCGCTGGCTCTGGGACGGTCGAGGCTACAGGCGCTGGCTCTGGGATGGTCGAGGCTACAGGCTCTGGCTCTGGGACGGTCGAGGCTACAGGCGCTGGCTCTGGCTCTGGGACGGTCGAGGCTACAGGCTCTGGCTCTGGCTCTTGGATGGTCGAGGCTACAGGCACTGGCTCTGGCTCTGGGACGGTCGAGGCTACAGGCACTGGCTCTGGCTCTGGGACGGTCGAGGCTACAGGCACTGGCTCTGGGACGGTCGAGGCTACAGGTGCTGGCTCTGGCTCTGGGACGGTCGAGGCTACAGGCGCTGGCTCTGGCTCTTGGACGGTCGAGGCTACAGGCGCTGGCTCTGACTCTTGGACGGTCGAGGCTGTGGAGGGCGGAGACTGGTGAGCGGAAGCCCTTCCTCTTCGCCTCCTCTTCCTGGCAGACGAGGCTGGCAACGCTGGCGCTGGGACGGACGAGGCTGGCAACGCTGGCGCTGGAACGGACGAGGCTGGCAACGCGTTGACCGTGACAGGCGTGGGCGTTGGCTCGTTGGCCGTGGCAGGCGTGAGCTTGTTGTCCGTGGCAGGCGAGGGCTCGTTGGAGGTACCGACAGGGGCAAACGTCTCCAAAACCAGGTTGACATATCTTTCCCACGTATAATCACCGGTCTCAGGCAACTCAATCCATCCTTGGGCCAGGAGGCCGAGCTGAAAAATGGACTTGAGGTGCCCATCAGTAAAACTAGTGCATCGGGCAACGGTGCAAAACAGACGTGAGTATTCTGTCAACGGGAGGTTTGCTCGGCTCAGCCGAAGAAAAACAGCCGCTAGATCCATGTTCGGTGTGTTCAGTTATTCTGTAACGAACTGAAACGGGAGAGGATCTATGTGCAGCTTTTTATTGTAGCCAAGAACAAGAACACCAGGAATAACAAAATCCACGAGAAATGTAAGGAAAAACAAAAACATGAAATAACTGACAAATGGACAGGAGGAAAACAAGGGCTTAAATACACAAGGGGAAACAAGGAACACCTGGGAAAACAATCAGGGAAATGGAACCAATGAGGGGAAAACCAATCAAAAAAACAGAACTACAAAGGACTACAAAAACCAAACTGGAAACAGGAACTAAACAGGAAACTTCAACATAAAAAGCACAAAAACAAAAGACAACAGAGAACATGACACAGACTTCCCACAGATCCTTAAAAAGTCTTCATTTCAGTTTTCCAAAATGTCTTAATACGATAAAAGATTTTTATTTAAAGAGGTTTTATATTTGGGAGCAGAAAGTCAGGAATGGAGATATGAGCTGATGTGATTATCAAACTTCAACAGAATCTGATTTAATGAAATAAATGTGAAAACACGACACTGTTGTATTTTCTCCAAGCACACGGGACAGTTCACAATCATTCAAACATATCGGACATTTATGACAAGAGATCACTAAAGATCAACTGTTGATGATGAAATATGACAATCTTTGAATTGTTTCTACAGGGTTACACACTGCGACCCAAAATAATTGATTGTGACAATAATGAATAATAATAAGAAGTTTGTGTGTGTTCATCTGCGGTTTCATCAGATATTATCTTGAGTGATTGAATCAATCTTTATAGCGCACCAGTGTGTGCAAACTTCTCTTCTCAACTCTATCAACTGTTTATTAAACCTTCTATTAATGTGTTATAAGCATCTTCCTTTTCTTCGGCTTTCTATCTTGTTTCTGAACAACAATGGAAATGGAGAAAAACTCAAAACAGCCATTTGTGTCCTTAATGTTTGAGTTTAGGAGTTAATGTGTCCTAAATCATTGATTTAGTCTGGAGTCCTGATATTGTAAATGTAGATTATTGTAGGAGTGCACATTTTATATCCCTTATTTGTTTGAATGAGCAGCTGGAAGCAGTGAAGCACAAACATTTCAAAATAAAAGTCCCGCAAGTGTCTTTAAAGTTCAAAGTTCAAATCCCCCATAAAGTGCATCTGGAATTGAATGAAATTTGGGTTCTTGTAGCCTCTGTCTGGCCCTCCCCATCACAGGAAGACTAAAAATATTTCATATAGACGAGCAATTTTAAACATCTATTGTCAGATTATAATTGAACACATTATTGAATCAATCCAATATCAGTCCACCTCTAATGTCATTATTTGTATAATGTCATGAATAAATCAGTTTTAGTGTGATATTTCTGTGTAAAACATGTCTGGAGTGTTTGAAACTCTGTTGTACTGATCAGCATTATTAAGGTCATGTTGAATGTGCTCCTGTCTGTTTAAGAGTCTGTGATTCACGATTGATTTTCACATTGTGGGTTTGTTTTGGGATTCAGGAGCAATTTAAAAAGTCTTAAATGAGATTTGAAATCCCTGTAAGTGTCTCACTGGAACACAGAAAATGTATTTTTGTGTTTATCAACATTATGACACAAATGCTGTCGATTGAGTGTAACTTGTATTGAACCCGGAATATTCCTTTAATGGGGCTTTTCTGTCATGTTTGTACTGGACGGTAGCGACCATGACTAACACGTGCTTTTGGATTTGGATCAGACTCATCGGACTGATTCCTGATCCAGGTAAAAATGTCAATATTGGAGCTGAAACTGTTCCAGATATCTGATTGCATCTCTAGATAAAACCCTGAAAGATGACTTAAACTGTTGTAACCGTGATATAATCAGAGTAATCGACTCCGTCCCGTTGAATTATTGAAAATGAATCCCACTCAAGGTGTAACGGACACTCACTAATTTAACGGTCCATCATCAATTATTCCTCACAGAAAATAAATGTGTCATCAGTGTGACGTCATGATTGTGTTTGTGTGTTTGTGTTTTATAGTGTGAATCACGGAGCAGAGATCAGAATTACACCTGGACCACAAAAATGTATGAACACACACACACTCACACACTAACGCACACACACACACGTTTGAGGACTCACATGATTTTTATACTGTATTTTCAATAAAACATCGATTAAGTGATATTAAATTACAAATACACTCAAACACACACACGCGCACACACACACTCACACACACACACTTACATACACACACTCACTCACACACACTTACATACACACACACACTCTCACACACACATACACACACACACTCTCTCTCACATACACACACACACACTCTCTCTCACACACACACACACACACACACACATATACACACACACTCTCTCTCATACACACACACTTTCACACACACACACACAAACACAAACTCTCTCACACACTTACACACACACTCTCACACACACATATATACACACACATATACACACATACACTCACACACACACACTTACACACACAGACACACACACACAAACACGCACACACACTCACACACAGACACACACACAAACACTCACTCTCACACACACATATATACACACTCTCACACACACATATATACACCCACACACTCACACTCAAACACTGAAACACACATTCAAACACACACACACACACACACACACACTCGCACACAGACACATACACTCAAACACACTCACTCATACACACACATTCAAACAATCACACACACACACATACATACATTCAAACACACATACACAAACACTTAAACACACATACACAAACATTCAAACACACGTACACACACTCAAACACATACACACACACTCAAACAGTCACACACGCACACACACTCAAACAATCACACACTCAAACACACATACACACACTCACACACACACATACACTCACACACACACACACACATACACTCAAACACTCACACACGCACACTCAAACACTCACACACACACTCACACACACACACTACATTCATACACACTCAAACACACACACACACACACTACACTCATACACACACTCAAACAATCACACACTCAAACACACACACTCACACACTCAAACACACACACACTCACACACTGATAAACACACACACACTCACACACTGTTAAACACACACACTCACACACACTGATAAACACACACACACTGATAAACACACACACACATTTAAATGTTGTCTCTAATGTTTGTTCTTGTGTTCAGATTTCTGTGATCTCACACTGGATCCAAATACAGCACACACTGATAAACACACACACACACACACACACACACACACACTGATAAACACACACACACACACTGATAAACACACACACACACACACTGATAAACACACACACACACACACTGATAAACACACACACACACACACACACACTGATAAACACACACACATATACACACACACACACTTAAATGTTGTCTCTAATGTTTGTTCTTGTGTTCAGATTTCTGTGATCTCACACTGGATCCAAATACAGCACACACTGATAAACAAACACACACACACACTCACAGTGATAAACACACACACACACACACTCACAGTGATAAACAAACACACACACACACTCACAGTGATAAACACACACACACACACACATACACTGATAAACACACACACTGATAAACACACACACACACATTTAAATGTTGTCTCTAATGTTTGTTCTTGTGTTCAGATTTCTGTGATCTCACACTGGATCCAAATACAGCACACACTGATAAACACACACACACACACACACACACTCAAACAATCACACACTCAAACACACACATACAAACACTCAAACACACACATACATTCACACACACACTCGCACACAGACACATACACTCAAACACACTCACTCATACACACACATTCAAACAATCACACACACACACATACATACATTCAAACACACATACACAAACACTTAAACACACATACACAACCATTCAAACACACGTACACACACTCAAACACATACACACACACTCAAACAGTCACACACACACTGTCACACACACACTCAAACAATCACACACTCAAACACACATACACACACATACACTCAAACACTCACACACACACTCACACACACACTACATTCATACATACACGCACACTACACTCATACACACACTCAAACAATCACACACTCAAACACACGCATACACACACACACACACTCAAACAATCACACACTCAAACACACACACTCTCTCACACACACTCAAACACACACACTCACTCACACACTGATAAACACACACACACTCACACACACTGATAAACACACACACACTCACACACACTGATATACGCACACACACACACACTGATAAACACACACACACACACATTTAAATGTTGTCTCTAATGTTTGTTCTTGTGTTCAGATTTCTGTGATCTCACACTGGATCCAAATACAGCAAACACTGATAAACACACACACACACACACACACACACACACACAAACAATCACACACACACACTCACACACACACCACATTCATACATACACACACACTACACTCATAAACACACTCAAACAATCACACACTCAAACACACGCATACACACACACACTCAAACAATCACACACTCAAACACACGCACTCTCTCACACACACTCACACACTCAAACACACACACTCACTCACACACTGATAAACACACACACTCACACACACTGATAAACACACACACACACACTCACACACACTGATAAACGCACACACACACACACTGATAAACACACACACACACACACATTTAAATGTTGTCTCTAATGTTTGTTCTTGTGTTCAGATTTCTGTGATCTCACACTGGATCCAAATACAGCAAACACTGATAAACACACACACACACACACACACTGATAAACACACACACACACACACTGATAAACACACACACACACACTCACACACACTGATAAACACACACACACACACACTCATTTAAATGTTGTCTCTAATGTTTGTTCTTGTGTTCAGATTTCTGTGATCTCACACTGGATCCAAATACAGCACACACTGATAAACACACACACACACACACACACACACACTGATAAACACACACACACACACACACACTGATAAACACACACACACACACTGATAAACACACACACACTGATAAACACACACACACAAACACTGATAAACACACACACACACACACACACACTGATAAACACACACACTGATAAACACACACACACACTGATAAACACACACACACACACACACACACACTGATAAACACACACACACACACACACTGATAAACACACACACACACTGATAAACACACACACACACACACACTGATAAACACACACACACACACACACATTTAAATGTTGTCTCTAATGTTTGTTCTTGTGTTCAGATTTCTGTGATCTCACACTGGATCCAAATACAGCACACACTAATAAACACACACACACAGATACACACACACACACACACTGATAAACACACTCACACACACACTCACACACACACACACACACACACACTGATAAACACATACACACACACACACACTGCACACACTGATAAACACACACACACACACTGATAAACACACACACACACACACACACACATTTAAATGTTGTCTCTAATGTTTGTTCTTGTGTTCAGATTTCTGTGATCTCACACTGGATCCAAATACAGCGCGCACACACACACACACACACACTGATACACACACACACACACACTGATAAACACACACACACTACACACACACTTACACACACACACTGATAAACACACACACACACACACACATTTAAATGTTGTCTCTAATGTTTGTTCTTGTGTTCAGATTTCTGTGATCTCACACTGGATCCAAATACAGCACACACTGATAAACACACACACACACACACACACTGATAAACACACACACACACACACACTGATACACACACACACACACACACACACACTGATACACACACACACACACACACACACACACTGATACACACACACACACACACACACACACTGATACACACACACACACACACACACACACACACTGATACACACACACACACACACACTGATAAACACACACACACACACACACACACATTTAAATGTTGTCTCTAATGTTTGTTCTTGTGTTCAGATTTCTGTGATCTCACACTGGATCCAAATACAGCAAACACTGATAAACACACACACACACACACACACTGATAAACACACACACACACACACACTGATACACACACACACACACACACACACACACTGATACACACACACACACACACACACACACACTGATACACACACACACACACACACACACACACTGATACACACACACACACACTGATAAACACACACACACTACACACACACTTACACACACACACTGATAAACACACACACACACACACACATTTAAATGTTGTCTCTAATGTTTGTTCTTGTGTTCAGATTTCTGTGATCTCACACTGGATCCAAATACAGCACACACTGATAAACACACACACACACACACACACACACACACACACTGATAAACACACACACACACACTGATAAACACACACACTCACTCACACACACACACACACACACACACACACATTTAAATGTTGTCTCTAATGTTTGTTCTTGTGTTCAGATTTCTGTGATCTCACACTGGATCCAAATACAGCACACACTGATAAACACACACACACACACACACACACTGATAAACACACACACACACACACACACACACACATTTAAATGTTGTCTCTAATGTTTGTTCTTGTGTTCAGGGTTCTGTGATCTCACACTGGATCCAAATACAGCACACACTAATCTCTCTCTGTCTGAGGAGAACAGGAAGGTGACGTGTGTGAGAGAGTGTCAGTCATATCCGGATCATCCAGAGAGATTTGATGAGTGTCATCAGGTTCTGTGTAGAGAGAGTCTGACTGGACGCTGTTACTGGGAGACTGAATGGAGCGGTGATGGTGTTCATATATCAGTGACATATAAAGGAATCAAGAGGAAAGGATGGAGTGTTGATTGTTGGTTTGGATGGAATAAAATCTCCTGGAGTCTGATCTGCTCTAATAACAGATTCACTGTCATACACAATAATAACATCACTGCCATACGAGTCCCTTCAGTCGGCTGTAAGAGAATAGGAGTGTATCTGGACTGGTCGTCCGGCACTCTGTCCTTCTACAGCGTCTCTGACACACACACACTTACACACTTACACACATTCAACACCACATTCACTGAACCGCTCTATGCTGGATTTACAGTTTATTATAATAATTCCTCAGTGACTCTGTGTGACATTAAACAACCGTCTGTGTGAGACACAACAGAGAACACACACACACACACACACACACACACACATGAACACAAACACACACATAAACACACACACACACACTCAAACTGTATTTAATCACAACTGTCACATATTACACACACACACACACACTCACTGAAACTGTATTTAATCACAACTGTCACATGTTTCCTCGTGTGTTTAGTTTGTGGTGTGTGTGAATGATTTGTATCACACATCTTAATATCATAAACATTATTCCGATGGATTTCTTTCCTATTATCAGGATGTGGATCATGTCCTGGACTGAATAAGACAGTTGGGAATGATTATTTCTGTGTTTCTTACACAAGTGTTCAGAATGACTGTAATTACTCGTGTGGACACAAGAAGACGCTCTTTCTGTCATCATTGACTCACCCTCATGTGGTTCCAAACCCTTCTGAGAGAGTCGGCTGCGAGTACATCTGTATATTTGGACATGGTGAGATTCACAGGATATATTTCATGTCAAATCTTTAAATGAATGTCTTTGGTGTTATTGGGGATGCAGTACTTATGAGGGAGCAAACATGCTTTTCTCCACTCTATACACTCAATAAAGGAAGTCCAATGACATTTACCTTTAGGGACAATATGGATTCTACCTTGGAAAATGTGGCCAATATGTGTATTATTCCTCTTCCTGTTGAATTATTCCATCTAATATCAAAGCCGACTCTTTTGTGTCTCCCTCACCAAACATTAAGAGACTTTTCACAAGTTGAATTAATCCGGCAGGAGTAAAGTGTAAAAGATCTACGATAAGTCTTGTGTTATTACTAATGTGCCGAACTTTTATAAAACCAGATTGAGTCTCTGCAACCAAGTGACTGAGTTTGACCTTTAACCTGTTAGCAAATACCAAGACCAAGATTTTATAATCAATAGTCAGGATGATTTATCCATTTATTTTTGTGCATATATTTAGTGTGCTGATTAAGTCTGTAGAAAATATGAAACTTGATATTATTTGGAGAAATGGAGATCTGGTCACTGAAATGATATTATTCACAGTATTATTAGCATTCACATTTATCATTTTATTTGTACTTCTGGAAAATATCCTTGAAATACAAACCACAATAAAACACCATCATTTATTCCTTTTGAAATAAATAAATGCTTGAGAAAAACATGCATCAATCTGTACACAGCAGTCAGCGTCTGTAGAAGAGCAAAACTGCATCAATGAAACATAAATGAACACAAATGTGGACGATGATCGTTTCTAATACTTCCTTTCTTCAGCCATTGGTGTGAAACGGCACATAAACGGAGGATAAAGATTACAGAGTCTAATCTTCTGTCAAATGCCCTAAGGAGAACAACAGGTTAAAGGTCATCTGTAAACCTTAAACCAGTGCTTTCAAACATGTTCTTGGGGACACACAACTCATGTTTAATGTCCCCCTTATTGAACACCCCTGATTGAGATCATCCGCTCGTTAGTAAAGGCTCCATGTCCTGATCTGGTGTGTCAGACACTAAATATTCAGAGCTGTGGGTCCCCAGGAGCAGGATTGAAACCCCTAAAGTGCTTGTTAAAGACTATCCAATCAAAAGGAAAACACTTTTGTATAACGCTGACATGCTAGAAATACTTCAATAAGAAATGTGTGTTTTTCAAAGAAGCCTAAATATCAATGGTCGTGTCTTGATATCTACAGCGGAAGCATTTCTAGGATTGTTTACCCAGATTTGTCTTTATATGTCCAAAACCTGCTCGTCGATCCACTCCAGACTATTTCAATAGTTGTGTCAAATAAAAGTGAATATGTTGAAGGAAGACTTCCTAAATGTCTTTGAACTTTTCTTGTTTTTCTCTTCATGTTCGGGGGATTCGCCATCTTACTAAACGAAAGCTTTATTTTTATTTTGTAATTCTAAAATAAGAGATGTTTATTTTCTACAAGAAACTCATTCGAGTGTTAATGATGAGTCTTTTTGGTCAGCAAAGTGGGGAGGTCAAACTTTATTTTCACATGGGTCTACTCACTCAGGGGGAGTTGTCATTTTATTTAACCATCATTTTAATGGTCAAATTCTTGAGTCACACTTCTCCTTAGAGGGCAGATGGATAATAGCTGTTGTTCAGTCTGGAGAAGCTGTTATTATCTGATGTCATGTATATGGCTTTAACAGCTCTAACTTAAACCAGATTCTTGTCCAGTCTTTATCTACAAAATTACTTGCTTTAAATGTGAAATGTCCTTCATCAGTGTTTATTGTGGGAGGGGATTTTAATGAAGCCCCTGATCTGCATTTAGATAGATTCCCCCCAATACTTCATGTTAATTCTCTTCATTTAGTTATAAATGATTTTTGTAGCAGGCTTTCTTTGTTGGATGCTTACAGACACGTCCATGGAAACAGTATCTCGTCATTTACATGGTTTAAAGCAGACATGTCACAAAAATCTAGAATAGACCTTTGGCTTATATCTGACTGCCTAGTTTCTTTTAATAGCTCCTGGACTATTTCTCCTGCCCCTCTAACTGATCATGCCTGTATCCATCTTGAAATATCTGAGGTTCGTAATAGTTTTCAGAGACCACCAGGATACTGGAAGATGAATACTTCATTTTTGCAACTTCCTTCATATTGTTCAGGCATTAAGAACATTATCGAAAAATGTCAAATTAATTCAGACTCTGCTGTTGCAAAGTGAGAACTTTTTAAATACGAGTGCCGAAAATTCTCTATACAGTTTGGTAAACAACTTTCTAAGGCAAAGGAGTCGAGAAGCTCTGCGATTATAAAGGAAATAAATAATATTTTATGTCTGTCATCTCCCAGTGAACGGGACAGGGAGAAGTTGTATTCATTGAAGGAAGACCTTGATGTTCTCTATGCAGAAAAGGCCAAAGGTGCATTTATTAGATCGAGGGCAAAATGGCTAGAATTTGGAGAAAAGAATTCTACATATTTTTTTAATTTAGAAAAAAGAAGAGGCGAGTTCAAAAGGATCTCAACCCTTAATATTAATGGTAATCTCACTTCTGATGAAGGCAAAATTTCAAAGTTTGTATCTGACTTTTATCAACGACTTTATACTTCTTCTTTTCATGCTGAATTTTCTAATCCATTTTTCTTGAAGGTGGATCCTTTTATTTCATCTATAAGTGAAGATAGTCCTGCTGTTTGTGAGGGAGAGATAACTGTGGAAGAACTGGACATTATAATGACAAAGACTCGTTTAATAAGAGTCCGGGCCCTGACGGGGTACCGTTTCAATTTTATCGATCATTTTGGAATGATATAAAATATTTAATTTGAGATGTTTTCAAAGAATGTTTAGATCGGGGGGAATTATCCGCATCGATGAAGCAAGGTCTTATTACCTTAATTCCTAAACCAAATAAAGATAAACCATTTTTAGATAATTGGCGCCCTATAACGTTGCTTAATTCTGATTACAAAATATTAGCTGCAGTATATGCTAGGAGACTAAAACCCTGCTTAGAAGAAGTTCTCTCACTCACACAATCTGGCTTCATGAAAGCTCGACACATTTCAAATAATATTCGTCTTGTTTTAGATCTTCTAGATTACTCTGAGTTAGTTAATGATGATGCACTTCTCTTGTTCTTAGATTTCTACAAGGCATTCGATACAGTGGAGCATTCCTTTATGTATGATGCTTTAGGACGATTTGGCTTCGGTCCAAAATGTATGAAAACTGTTCAGACCCTGTATAGAGACATCAATAGTAATGTCTCCTTGTCTAATGGGACTTCACCACGGTTTGTCATTGAGAGAGGCATCAGGCAAGGCTGCCCTATTTCTCCTTTTCTGTTTCTGTTGGTTGCAGAGCTTCTTAACCTTTATATAGTCAATTGTTCGAATATCGAAGGCATCCAAATAGCAGACCGCACTATTTTAACCCGTCAAGTGGCAGATGATACATGTGTTTTCCTGAAGGATAAAAGTCAAGTCCCCATTATATTAGAGGCATTAAAACATTTTTCAAATGCCTTTCTGTTAATCAGAGTAAATCAGAGATTATGACAATTCATCATTCTGCTATCCCAGATATATGTGGAATTAAGGTCAAAGAAAAGGTTAGGTATCTTGGCATTATAATCCATAAATGTCCACATGAAAGAGTTGAAAATAATTTGACGACCTGTTTACATAAAGCCAAAATGGTGTTTAATGTCTGGTCTCAGAGAAACCTGTCTATCCATGGATGTGTTCTGCTTTCCAAAGCTGAGGGAATCTCGAGGCTGGTATATCCTGCTCTCTCCTTGTATGTTAACTCTAAAATGTGCACAGATATTGACAGGGCCATATTTAAGTTCATTTGGAAAAACAGGACTGAATATATAAAGCGAAAAACGATTATTAGACCTCTTTCAGAGGGTGGGCTCAACGTTCTTGATTTCAGGACTCTTAACATCATTGTTCAAATCAACTGG
This sequence comes from Moxostoma hubbsi, assembly GCA_032164185.1. Taxonomy (NCBI): domain Eukaryota; kingdom Metazoa; phylum Chordata; class Actinopteri; order Cypriniformes; family Catostomidae; genus Moxostoma; species Moxostoma hubbsi. The sequence goes on along the minus strand of JAVLUX010000030.1, from coordinate 37,969,916 downwards.
ATAAAACATTGCTTGGCCCATAATAAGTTTATATGGTTTTATATCCCCAATTTGTTTTTTGAAAAGTGTGGTGGGTTCAACTTTTTATTATCATGTGAATTTAAATGTAGTAAACTTCCCATAAGATGATCTAATCTTCACAAGCAATCACTAGATGCATGGAAAATAGCCTTTAAACAGAATTTCTCCCCTCACACATGTATAATATGGAATAACCAACATGTATTATCTAAAAGAAAAAGTATATATATAAAAGAATGGTTTGATAAGGGAATTATGTTTATTTCCGACTTATTAAATTGTAATGGTGAGATTTATAATGATCAACAATTTCGTGCTATCTCAGGGATTGAATCTACATGTAGAGATTACCATATGGTTGTTAAAAACATCTCCATTAAATTGCTTCAGCTTGTGAAGCGCATCTCAGTTACAATTCAGTGTTGCGGCAGACAAACTTGTTATTGGAGGTGTTCATATTTTGGATATGAAGTGTAATAATTCTTACATTAGAAAGTGTCTTAATCAAGATATCAGTTGCTGCCCTAAAGCAATTCTGAAATGGAAACCATTTTTTTCTTCTATACCCTCTTCTGAGATAATCTGGTACATTTTTACTGCCAAATAAGGTCAAGGAAACTCATTTCAAAATACTACACAGATATTATCCCTGTAATTCCTTAATGAGTGTCAAAAAGACTTCTCAGCACAATGTTGTTTTTGTCATCTTGAATCTGAAACTCTCATGCATTTATTTTGTAATTGTAAATACTCGGAAGGCTTTTGGAAGCAGGTATCTATGATGGTTTTTGAGACATTTGACACAATAATCAGAATAGATGAGGCTCTGATCTTCTTCTTGGATTGTAATACTGGCTCAGATATAATTGATAACACATTAAAGTTAATAATTCTTCTTAGGAAGTTTCATATACATAAAGCTAAAGTAATGTCTATAACACCCTCCTTTCATTTCTTTTGTAAAGATCTTAAAATATTCCACGACTCATTGAATTCAATCACTAGAAATAAGAAGTGCATAAAAACATCTCATATTTGGAAAAAGATAATTTGTAGAACTTAATGTTTTACTCTGTACAATGTAAGATCTGTTATGTTTCCCCCAATATCTGTTTGTCTGATGTTTGATGTTAAATGTCATTGTAAGCTTTTATAAAAATAAATCAAATAAAAGTGAATATGTTGAAGGAAGACTCTGGGGGGCGCTCGTGAGCAGCACATGGAGGAGCACGTGTTTGTTTGTGCGCTTCTCATCCCTCCATTATTCTTTATTTTCACCAGTAATAATAATACAATAATCCGATTGCATCAGTATCCGGATAAAGAGAAGATTGTGCGTCTTGTACGGCTGTCTTCGCCTTTGATGATCTTATTTTCCCGGACTTCACCTCTGAGCTTCTGAAGCAGCGTCAGGCTTTCAAAACTCAATGAATGTTGGACATGTGTTGCTCTTCCCTGCTCGCCTTATCGTGCCTCATAACTCATCCAAACATGTGTTTCACTCTGCTGAGAAAGGCTTTGTAGTTTCACTTTACTGTTGTGTGTTTGTGTTTAGCCTTCATTATATCTGCGCGACTCTACGGAAGCCCGAAACCGCCAAATAAATAAAAAATGTCTCTTTTTTTTTTTTACAATAATAATTTCTCTTAATTTATATATTCACATATTTATTTATACACTAAAAATAAAAAAATTATAAAAAATAATCAGTGCTGGTAAATATTGGACCGCACACACACCGGGTTGTTTCTTGACACAATGCTGGTTAAAGCGACTCCTTTTTAAAGGTCCTTTATTTTAGATCATCTACTACTAAAAATAATAATAAGCATGTTAAGCTTATTAAAAAAACATGTTTCACAGCAGTATACATGTACAACATGAAAGCATTTTATTTAATTATTAAATGTCCAGCAAAAACTATCATTTTATTCTGAATCAGGCAGAAAATTAAAACGCTGTTAAAAAAAATGTTTTTGGATGACAAAATAATAGCAAATAGTTATTTTAAAGAATATCAAATTAAATAAATACTATTTAAATACTATGTATTTATTTAGTGCTTTAATTATTAAGACTGTACAAGAATTACTCAATTCACAAAACACCAAATAAATAAATAAAAATAGATACATGGGGGTGATTCTCCAACTACAGGCACTTTTGTGTCCTTGGCCTTTTTTTGTAAATAAATAAACAAACAAATGCACAAATACATTGTCATTATGAAGTTCATGCTCCAACATCCTAGTAACCAGCCAATCGTGCCCCTGTTTTCTTTTAAAAATGATTTTGCAAGGCTGTTTATTAGCAGATTTTGCAGTTTAATGCTTGTCCCCTGCCCAGACTGGCCCTCTTTGAATGTAAAAAAATGATATTAAAGGAACGATGTAAAAATATTTTTTAACATGTTTGTCTTAAGGAAAAATAAAATAATATCTTACCATCGAAATTCCATATGTATATCACAATTTTAAACTATTTTTGGAATAAAATAAGTCTGTCCCTAGGTTTTTCATCATTTCCACATCCCTCAACAAAATCCACCTTAATACATCCACCTTAAATATTTTATTTACTTGGTAACCATGGAAACATTAGTGAAAGGACCTATTAGTTGAAGATGAAACTTCAGGCACATGTGCACTTCAGCACAAGAAAATAAATCAAGGTAACTCAAGCTTTTATACAGAGTATTTTTATTCAGCGTCATTTCCACCTTGGCTGTAGTTTGGTTGAATTATGTACAACAAATATGAAAATAATGTATTTATGTTTATTATGAGTAAACAACATGCTAAGTCCAAAAGTAGCTAAGCATGACATGAGGGTGTGCTAATATTGCTAAAAAACTGCTAAAATGTCATTTCCACCTCTGAGAAATTACAGGCGTAGCTTTGGACATAATATACATCCCGTTTGTGTGCTATTTGTGTATTCTCATGACATATTTGTGCTTTTGGACTGAGAACTTTTTATTTTAATTTATCCATATTTATTTTTAAGATGCCGAAGTCGGTGGCCAAGAAGTCACAGGAATACAGGGACAGAATAAAAGCTGATCCAGTCAAATATCAAAAGAAATTAAAAAAAGAAAGGGAAAGATATTGCAGGAAAAAAGAAAGAGGGGTAGTGAAACCAATTTTAGAGTTATCCAGTAAGGAGCAGGAAAGAAAAAGAAAACAGTGGAAGGTCAATCAGCGAAACCGGCGACAACTTATAGCCACTGCAAGCGCTGTGTTGGCCACTACACCACCAGACTCCCCCCTGACACCAGACACTCCCCCCATACTGGAAAGATCTACATCCAGGGGTAGGAAGAAAGTGAGGAGAGATCGATCAAAGCTTTTCAGAGATTTGTCTATGGTTAATATAAAGCTGGGTGATGCCTTGAGAAAAATCGAAAAATATAAGAAAAGGTTCGCCAGACTACAGAAAAAAATCAGTCATAATGACTCACCACGGAGTAAAGCGGCAAGACAAATAGCCGAGGGACCAAAACAACTAAGGAGGACTCTAACCTTTCAAAACACCATCATTTCTCAGTTGAGGGAGAAATATAGGAAAGAAACCTCTGCCAAAAACCAGCAGCTGATAGCAAAAATTGTCTTCTAAAATTCTCCAGAAGTACAGGCTAATGAAATTTGCACAGAGAGAATGGGCATCTCAGCAAACCTTAAAGTATAATAGATGTTTGCAATTTAACAAAATTAGCACCACCACTGAGGAGAAAATCATCAACTTTCTCTCACGGGATGAAAATTCAAGGGCCACAACAGGAAAAAAAGAAACGCTGACACGCAATAAAAATAAAATGAGGAAGCGTTTCTTGAATGAATCTATGCAACGTCTTCATGTTAAAAAATCAAATACATGGTTAAAAATATTTTGGACAGGCAATTTAAGTAAAAAATTAACAAAAACCATCTTTCCACCATAAACCGTCATTTCCACCACTACACACTTTTTAAGAAAAAAAATTAAGAATAACCAATGATGTGGATCTAAATGTATTTTAAATCAAGTATTAATAGTTCATTACTTACAATATATGTGTGAGTGACTTTAAAAAATAAACAGAGATCTGAGCAAAAATGAAATGCTTTAGGCAAAAATCCCAACTTGTGGCAACTCGTGGCATTTAGCAACTTTCAATAAAAATGTATTAAGGTCATGAAGTATTAAGATTTATTTTGTTACATGATTAGGTAGCCACTGATGTTGTTGACTGATACAAAATCTTATATAATCAAAATTAATTGTGTTTAAGAGAGTGAATTTTCCATAAGCTCACAGTGCCAAAAGTGCTCTGTTGTGGCTAAAATTCACTAAGACAGCATCGCTGCATAAGAGACACTCAGAGTCAAATTAATAAAAAAGAGTATTTATTCTTGCAAGAATAGGTTCAGTCTAATCCACAGCAATTGCGCTGTGCAAGAGAGTGACACACAACGGAAAGAAATGAGCAGCCCTTTATAGTGGTTTCTTTCAAGGTTCCTTCCCAGCAGCTGTACTATTGGCCTTTTCCAGATAAGGTGCCCCCTGTCAGTTTTAGTTCTACTTAAAGCACTGAGGTCTAAATTCACGGGTCCCCAACCAGTCAGTGTCCACTTAAGGCCATAGCTGCTCTCCTAAGGTCAAAAGGTCCTGTCTCATCTGTTCCCGAAGCGCCACACTTCTTGCACGTACACACATGGACAGTCAAGAAAAGAACATATTATGCTGATCAATGTAAAATTTCCACTACAATCCTTCCTGTTTATCATTCTCTGATAATTGATCAGTCCAATATAATAAAACTAACACTAATGGTATAATAATGCAAGTTTAAGTCTACACATCACACCCATGCTCTTCATTTCTGATTTTTGCATTAATGATCATCCTCTTAAACTTGTGAAATAAGGTTTTTAAAAGAAGAAAGCTTAGGCTGTTTATAAGCAAGAAAAGACTTTATCTGAAGCCGGGCTGAATGAATAAACACTGTTATTGCACTCCTGACATAGTCAGACCCGCAGTCACCTCAGTATAAACAAGGAATAGTGTATAGATTAAGTAGGAAAGAAAAGAAAACACATCAATTTAACACTCTGGGTTATGTCAACAGGTTATAATAATCCAAAAAGTAAAATAAACCCTCATTTCTAACCCTCCCCCTGTACGTCATCTCGTAACACGGATGACCGCTACTTTTGACCCTTATTTCTTATCCTTGCTCTCTTCAGAAAGGGAAAAGGAAAAAGAATAAAAACATGCTTTAACATACTCAATCCATACTGTAGCCTCCGCTACTTGTGTCATCATCATCATATTTTTCATCATTAGTTGAATAGGCTGTCATTTTCACCAGATGAGCAGATGTTCCTGCTTTAACCAGTCTCTGTACTGAGCTGGAAATGCACTTCATAATGCATGGTAAACAAACCAGTATCAACAACCCTATTGCTCCAATTGGCAGCATTGTTTGAAATATCCAATAAACCTCCCCACATATTCATAAACCATCCAACCCACGTATCATTGGCCTGTTCAGGCTCCCGTACAGCCTTTCTCATGTGTTCAATTACATTTGTGATGTTGGCACTATAATCTGGAATATTGAAACAACAAGACATTCCTAACATTTTGCAAACTCCCCCTTTCTCTGCAGTCAACATATCAAGAACCAACCTGTTTTGAATGACCGCATCTCTTAACTGTTTCATCTCATCATTTATCATTGTCAAAGCATTTTCTGTGTTTTTCGCTATTGCTAATACAGTCCATGCTAACCCATTTATCTTATTAATCGTTACCGTTGTACCCACCCCTAAGAACAATGACCACCCCACATTCGCTCCGGGCGTGGTCCATGGATCAGATAATGTGTACCCTGCATAATGTTTTGGCAAAACCCCTGGCAAAATTTCAACATTTCTTTTCTGTTTTCTTCTCCCACCCCCCGGCATGTGATTTGGCAAATACACAGAAGTTCCCACATTCATCAAAGCTGGATAACAACAAAAAATAAAATAAATAAAAGCCAAATAAACCCTCTCACCAATCCCTGGCTTTGGATATTTTAGGTAACATTTCTAAAACCTATTTGATTATGAACACATAATAAGGCCATTAAGAAAATTAGGCAAATACACAGTAAATATGAATATTTCTTTTCCACCACCCCCACGATGACTCCTTGTGGCCACACGGTGGGGCTCGCTCTGCGCACAGGCCTTGTCAGTTCTGTTGAATGTCCTTGTACCTGCACTGATAAAGGTACTTGGTGTTCAGCCTTGATCTTGGCGCTTATTGATGCTCAGTCTGAGTCTCCTCCTGTGACGTAGGCGGGACCTTCCTACAGTGGTTGGCATGCACCCACGTGGCCCTCTCTGCGACCTTCACAGCTGTGTGTGTCGTCAGTAGCACTTGGAATGGTCCTAGCCACCTTTTTGCCCTCCAGCTTTTCCTCCTCAGATCTCGAATCACCACGAAATCACCAGGCCTGATGTTATGCAGAAATGTTTCAGCAACTTTCCCCTTAGCAGCCTTCACCTGCACAGAAACATTGGACAACAGAGAAGACATTTCTTTGCAGTAATTCAACATATCATTCTCACACACATCTGTTGACGGCAGCCTCTGTTTCCCCTCACCCATTCCCAGGAACGGTGGTCCACCAAAAAGCATCTCAAATAGGCTCAAATTTGGTTTGACTCTTTTCCTCATTCTCATGTACATTAACACAATTGGGAGTGCTTTAACCCATGTGAGCCCAGTTTCCTCACAGCACTTAGCCAATTTGTTCTTAATTGTCTGGTTCTGTCTCTCAACAGCGCCTCCACTAGCAGCTTGGTAACTGCAGTGTGTTCTCATGTCAATTCCCAAAAACTGACCCACCTGCTTTATTGCCTCATTGACAAAGTGTGTCCCGTTGTCCGAGCTGATTTTCCTTGGAATTCCCCATCTCGGAACAATCTCGGTTAAAAGAGCTTTCGCTACTGCTGCCGAGTCTTGTTTCGAGGTTGGGAAGGCCTCAACCCATTTGGACCACATGTCCACCATTACCAGACAGTGTTTCTGTTTTCCACAAGGGGTTAACTCTATGAAATCAATCATCAGGTACTCAAAGGGACCCCCTGGGGGTGGCTGGGATGCCATGTCTGTCTTGATTCCCCTTGCTACATTGTGTGTGTTACAAATGACACATCTTTTGCAAAAATTTTCAGCACATATTGTGAAGCCCTTGGTAAACCACAATTCTTTCATCATTGCCACCATTCCTCCCTTTGACACATGGTCTAACCCATGAGTCAACTTAGCATAATGTTGAAAGAAGTGCTTGGGTAAGCAGGGCATGCCGTCCACACTCATCCACACATTATCTACAAGGCTGCAGCCAGACGCCTTCCAATTGCGTTTTTCAGTCTCTGTTGAAAAGGTCTGCATGCCCTGTAAACAAGAAGGAATGTCAAGATTAGGGTTATATACGACGGCACATGATGCTTCTTTTGTCTCGTGTGCTGCCGCGGCCTTCGCCGCCGCGTCTGCTCTGCCTGTTGATACAGAGCTGTTATCTTTAGAATGTGCTGCGCACTTACAAATCGCCACCTTGTCTGGTAGCAGAATGGCCTCCAAAAGCTCAGACACAAGAGATGCATTCAATATTGGGCGTCCGTCTGACTTCCTGTGCTTCCATAAAGTACCAAAATCGTGTGTGACTCCAAAGGCATAACGCGAATCTGTGTAAATCGTCACACACTGGTCAGTCATAATTTTACATGCTTCTGTTAGAGCGACTAGTTCAGCTGCTTGAGCCGAATAATTTGATGGCAATGTGCCAGATTTTACGACTTCAAATTCAGTGGTTATCGCGTAACCAACCTTATTCCTTCCTGTTTGTGGATCTTTTGAAGCCAATCCATCCACAAAGAGGACATTGTATTTTTGTACAAATGGCATGTCTAAAAGATCCGGACGTGGTGTGCACACCTGTTCAAGCGCTGATAGACAACAATGATGCTCCTCTCCATCCTTCTCTGTGGGGAGAAGTGTGGCAGGGTTCAAAGTTGTGCATCTTTTAACAGTTATGTTGGGCATGTCTAATAAAATTGTGTGGTACCTCAGCCATCGGGCTGTAGATAAATGTGATGTTTTCTGCTCTTGCAAAATCATGGAGACTGCGTGTGGAACCATTAGAGTCAAATCAGAATACCCCACAAATTCCCCGGATGCAAGTACTGCCATTTCAGCAGCTGCCACCGCCCTCAAACAGTGTGGCAGACCTGCTGCTACTGCATCAAGTTTGGTTGAAAAATATGCCACAGGTCGCAGTCTGTCTCCATGAGTCTGCAAAAGAACAGAAGTCATAAACCCATTTTTCTCATCAACCATCTGAACAAACAATTTGTTTACATCTGGCAGACCCAAAGTGGGAGCCAGAGCCATTTGTACCTTCATGTTAGCAAATGCCTCCTCGGCTTTGCTTGTCCAAACAAGCTTGTCACTTGACCTCAGCCCTTTCCCTGTCATCAGGGCTTGTAAAGGCTGTTCAAGAATGGCATAATTAGGAATAAATGTACGACAATGAGCACACATTCCTAAAAATGACAATAATTGTTTTTTTCATAATTGTTTTTGGAACATCTTTTATGACCTGTACACGTTTGACACAGATGGATTTAAAACCCAAAAAACCCAAAAACTTTATTTCCTGTTTCACAAACTGCAATTTTGAAAGACTGTCTCTGTACTTCAATCTCAAAATCACATTTTGACATAAATGCTCCTACACTTTTGCTGTGTTTCACCCCTTCTGAACTGTCAGCCCAATCTGTTGTTCCTCATGCATTTATTCACAAAAGGCCCTAACTCTTCCCATGCTTGCGCTTTGGCCTTGATTAGTGATAAATGTGGTGTTATGTCTTCGGCTAGCAAAAACAGCTCTCTTTGTTTCTCTGTTAGGCAAGCTGAAAGCGCACACACATTTTCTGTCCAGAAAATCTTATCAAATTTCACAGTCTCATTTTCTACCCCGTTAAACCACCCCTCCTCATATTGTGGTTCACGTTCAATTACGACATGTGACGTGCAATGTAATTTGTCAGCCATCATATAATCTGTGTTATATGACACTGTTCGATCCTTTGCCAATTTCAAAACCATCTCTGCCCAATTCAAATCTGTGACACACCATTCGTATGCCCATTGCGGCTCACATTTCGAGCAGCATGTTTGTTGTTTCTCCTCAATGCGGATTCCGCCGGAATCAGCAGTGAGGGTCAAATTTAGTTCACACATTAGATCTCTAGCCATTAGTGGTACCGGACAGGACGATGAACACAGAAATGCATGTGTTAATTTTTTCCCCGTTCCTGTCTCACAAGCTAAGGGCACTGTAAATTTTTCAGAGAATACATGGCCTGATGCTGACATGCCTTTTTGCACTCTCTCTGTCAGCTTTGGGACACATGGCAAGTCACATGGTCGTATTGGAGTGGCCAGCTCCGGAATCCACTAAAAAAAAAAAAATTCACTAATGTACCATCAACTAACATTGGATATCTTGGCATTTGTAGAAATCCTGAACTTTTGTACATTCTTAAACATTCAACAGACTCATCATTACACATTATTCTCTCAGTCACACAAAAAGGTTTGCAAGCATTTTCTTCTTTGCGGAGAGCAGTATGTAGGTCAGTGTATGTGCTTTTGTGGTGTGTGTGTGTGTGGTTAGAAAATTTTCACTTCCCTGTCTTGTAGTCGGCAGCTGATTACCCTCTCTCTGACCCCCACCTTCGTGCTCTCCACTCGCCTCGTTTCGTTCTTCCATTCAATGTAGCTTGTTTTCACAGCTTGCGCTATCTCAGGTCTCAGTCCATTCAGAAAGCAACTTTGCAAATGACATTCCCACGTATCATTGGGCTCCTCTTTCTGTCGGCTCCTCCAAGCGCTGTGCCTTTGAAATTGTCTCAAAGTCTGGTGTAATAGTCTCGGACAGACTCGTCTCTCATTTGACAGCAGCTGTTAATCTTTGCTGTGTCCACTCGTGCTGGAAACGCCGCCTTCACCGCCCTTGCCAGATTCTCCACAGCCATTGTGTACGGAGCATTGTTTTCATCATCCCAGTCTCTGTGCACTCGCCGCACATTTCCCTGTCCAATCGATCCGCTCACTTTGTGCCAGTTCGTGGCCCCCAGTTTCACGGCCAACAGCCGTTTCAGCTCCTGTGTAGTGGGACTGAATTCTTGACAGAAAACAATTAGTTCATTTGAAAATTTGTCACCTGCGTCATCAGGGTTTGACAGATGGGCCATGGCTTCTTTCATATCGGCCACCGTTTCCTTCCGGTGTCTTGATCAGGCGTCTCAGGGATCGCTTCATTACTGTCCTCTGAAGATTGTTCTTCATCCAAGACGGGTGGAGCTGCCACTGCGTGTGCTTGCAATTGCGCTGGTCTTCTGGGCGGAGAGCAGTCGAGGTCGGGGTTCAGTTTCAGGGCTTTCAGCTCCGCTACGGGATAGTGATGTTTATATGCCGGCGTCGCCGGCCCGGTCACCGTTCCATGTGGATAAACACAAACACTCATTTTGTTAGTCTCTAAAGGTGGTGCTGACACACATACAGATCTTTCACCCATTTCTTTCTCAGTCCTACATGCTAATTCTTTCTGCATTTGTTTTCGTTCCCTCTTGTCAGCTTCCTGGAGCCAACAATCTAGTGTTTTCTCGCACTTTATACACACATGTTGAACGCAGCCACAACAACCCTTTGTTTTCTCGCTGCCCTGTTCCACTGATTCCTTCACTACTTTTAATCTTGTAGCACTCAGTGTTCCCTCCCTGGGAAAATCATAGTGCTGTATTAATTTTCCTATGTCCTGCATGCATTTTTCTTCCCATAACGTTTTCTCATTTTTCAAAACACCGGTGTATCAAATTTGGCAAGCTTGCTCTGAGACTTCCCCATACTGGCTGTTTCTGTTTCTCTGGATTTACGTTCGACGCACGTCTTATAATCTGTCAGACGTCTCCAACAGATCTGATTTCATAACCCAAAATCAGAAAGGGTGCACTAATCCGCTAGTGCTTTGTTAATTACGGTTTTGCTCAAATCTTAGCTAACCTAATTAAACAACTTTTGCGAGAACTCAGTCTCTTTTAGAAAACCTCTTGACCCCTGTCTCAGTTTCAGATTGAGAACCTCTTGCCCTCGCACCACAGACAACAGAATCAGCCACTATGGTTAACTCCCTTTGTTCCCAATAGAAAAATAATTTAGTCGTCTCTTACCAAAGATGTCTTTTCTTGTTGCCACGGGTTCGTTTTCATTTGATTCCAGTGGAGTTTCTCCCGGCCCTGATGCGGTCGGTCTCTCTCTCTAAAACTTACGAGGTAGAGCTGGAACTTCTCAGTCCAGGTGGCCAAACACCGTCCGCTCTCAGGGTCCGGAAGGCACTTCCAAGGAATCCCACTATTCTGACACCAAATTGTTGTGGCTAAAATTCACTAAGACAGCATCGCTGCATAAGAGACACTCAGAGTCAAATTAATAAAAAAGAGTATTTATTCTTGCAAGAATAGGTTCAGTCTAATCCACAGCAATTGCGCTGTGCAAGAGAGTGACACACAACGGAAAGAAATGAGCAGCCCTTTATAGTGGTTTCTTTCAAGGTTCCTTCCCAGCAGCTGTACTATTGGCCTTTTCCAGATAAGGTGCCCCCTGTCAGTTTTAGTTCTACTTAAAGCACTGAGGTCTAAATTCACGGGTCCCCAACCAGTCAGTGTCCACTTAAGGCCATAGCTGCTCTCCTAAGGTCAAAAGGTCCTGTCTCATCTGTTCCCGAAGCGCCACACTTCTTGCACGTACACACATGGACAGTCAAGAAAAGAACATATTATGCTGATCAATGTAAAATTTCCACTACAGCTCCTAGTTGGAGAATCACCCATGGATGCAAAATACCTGCATTAGTTCGTTTAATGAGCAATTTAGTCCTCAGCAGCATAAATGGAGACACGCAAAAAGCAAAATGTTGAATTTTCTGAACCAGGCAACTCATAAACGTCCTGCTGCAAAAACTCCCAGGCAGGGGCGCATTGTTTTAGAAAGTGGGTGTCAAAGCAACAAAAGGACTTGAAACATCTACTGCCTTGAGGAGAGTCTGCTCTTCTAGCGCTTCCCCGTTCACCACCACGAAAAACTGTCCAGCAACAAATGGGAAGGTGCTTCTCCTCCCTCTGTTTCAGTGCTGCACCATGTTGCTTCCAGACTGAATAAGAAAATCACATCAAACTTTAAAGTGCATGTACTCCTGACCAAAACATTGTTACAGCTGTAATGTAAAGGGAATAAATACACCTGCTCTGGTGTTGTTTTCACATGTTCTACATCAATGAAAGAGGTTCTGGCTTCCTCAATAGTTGACCGGAAGGTTTTGTTGCCAATCTTGTACACTGATGGTGGAAGGATCTGAGGTCACATCTTCAGTGCCATGATGCCTTTGGTATCTAAAAGGAGATACAAGTTCATTTCAGTGATCAGCACTAAATGCAGGTGTAAATGGGGCCCAAAATGTAACTGGATCACAAAAAGCATCTCCTGTATGGAGGTCATCAAAAACACAAGTGACCACATCAGATTTTAGGTGTAAACACTCATCCATCCTCAATGCCAACGGGACAGTAGCTAAAGTACACATCTCCGCTCCTAAACAACCGCTGCACTAACAAGAGTTTGAAACGTTGCTGGTTCTGTGTGGCTTTAAAAGAAGAACAATTCACCCAAAATATCTCATTCTTTCATCATTTTCTCATCCTTATGCCATCTCAAACTCATGTGACTTTCTTACTTCTGCAGGACACACAGATATTTTGAAGGAGGCGTCTGTTTGTACTTTTAATGCAACTGTTTCTTCTGCATTTGATTGGACATCATTACTATCCTGCAGACATGTTGTCTAAATGGAGGAAATCCATTTGTCGTCCATCTCTTTTAGCAAAGGCAGGATCTTGTCAGCAAAGTCAGGCAACCAGGATGAGCACAATTGATCAGCAGCATCAGGGTGAAGTCCACTAAAGTCTTGAGATATCTGTAGTGCAGATTTACCAATGTGCACAAAACACTAGTAATGGGAGACTCGCATAACAACATCATATTTAAGGAAAAGTGGATCAGTATAACAGAAAAGTTCAATGACAGCTGAGATGGATGATGTCGGTCAGCAGAATAAAATAAGATGAATATACTCACAAAGCCATTTCCTTCAGGGTCACGGAGACGGGGAAATGTCTCAACTAGAGACACAGCCATTGCCTTTTTGGTCTCTGTTAGGGCTGCACGATTTGGACACAAAGTCATATTGCGATTATTTAGAAAAATATTGTGATTGTGATTTGAACTGCGATTATGATGGTGATGTTTTCCACATGTTCAACTGCAAAAAGGCTGCTGGGGTTTTCACACTTGAGCCTCTTAAAAAGAGCCAAACTGAGACCTTTTTTCAGTTCAACCACAAACAAATAAATATATAAACAGTGAAACAAAGTCTTCTTCATATCCAGATGTTACCGTCCACCATGTACCTGTTTTTGTCCATTTTGTGACAGGATCTCCACGCACTAATCATCATCATTAGTGTTTGAAACCTTGAATATTTGGGATGCTCCAATCAGGAGTTTAACATCCGATTCGATCTCCAATTTTCATCTCATCAATCGATGCTGATCATTTCACTTTTATCAGCAGCTCCGTCAAAACTGGTTATATGTAAACTTCCTGCTCAATGTCACTGTAACTACATTTGTTGGTAAAACCAGTTTTTGCTGTTGGTCAATAATTCAGTATAAACAAAATATAACTTTTAAATATAAATGTTATGCTTTATTCTAGACCTTAAAAACTAGTTGGCTTATACAAACTATTCTTTACTGTATATAAGATAGTCCTAAAGAATGAGGCTTAATGTCAAACTGAAGTTGAACTGATAACCCATTGGTGTTATTACATTTAAAGTGAACATTTTGGTTAGTTTGTCACTATTTAATGTAATTATTTGTATTCATTATTTTATTATAGTTAATTAAGCAATGCATTATATTAAAGTAACTCAATATTTGATATAGATTTATTCTATTTATGTTCCTTTTCATTGTGTTGGATGTTGGTAATATTAGTTCCGCTTTCACTTGTTTCCGCGGGGACTGTAATAAGTGCGACACGCGCTCTCGTGAGCGGTAAACAAATGAAGGAGAATGAAGAGAAGTTTCTGGACTCTGCAGGTGTTACTGTTAATGCGGTTTGCTCAACAATCATTTAATAAAGATGTTTGAATTATACCTAATCTTGTATTCTACATTATTATTATGATATCTGTGCCTTGCGGAGACTGAGATGCTGCTACCGCAGATAATAATAAAAAACGCTTCACGCAGGACGCGCCAGTTTAGTGTAAATAAAGCGTTTAGCGCACATGAGCAACCAGAACCGAACTCGGAGCACTTCCGTTACTGTAAGCATGAGAGAGATTTGTGGAGCACAGAACCGCTCTGAAAACACTGTAATAATGCTCTAATATAGACCGGACAGAGCAGCGCAAATACACTTTGAAGAGAGCAGAATATTTATTTATTTAGTTAAATCGCAGTCCTTCCAGTTTAATAATCGCACAAGGTCATATCGCGGTTTCGATTTTATTTCGATTAATTGTGCAGCCCTAGTCTCTGTTGATGGTCTGTATTATGATTGCCAAATAAGAAAGAAAAACATTGTTTCACAATAGATAGTCTCATTCTGTCTTGATATGGGTGAAAATACGTGCAAATACAACGTATTTATACTCCGCCATATTTCTCAATAAGATAAGAAACGGTAATTGGCACCATTGCACGCCTTTGCTTGGTGGACATTGTATTATTCTCTAGACTCTCCACAATAGAGGATCCATGTGGTGCTTTCATCAGTATTGCACGGATATCCTGGTACATGGCAGATTTGTCAGTAAACTACAGTATCTTACTGTAAATGTAGGAAATGTTACTTTACAAAAAGTGACTGACAACCAATGAAAAATAGTTGTCAGTAGTCACGCTTTTCCTAGTTGTCAGGAAACATACAAACATGTCATCTGGAAAAAGATTAAGAACAAATGTTGGTTGTCCATTTTCATATGCAGTGCCGTGCTGTGGCGGGAAACTGTTCTACAGAACAACACAAACAATGTTTAGGCAAATAAAATATTCAGTTTCTATAGAAGGATATAAGTTAACTTAATGCATTTCAAATTAACTTAGAAATGGATCAGGAAGACTTGGAAATACAAATCATATTTCTTATTGCACTTTTGGACTCGCACAACTGCCAGGCCTGAAATGTGCACAAATTCGATGTCAAAGGTCTGCTGGTCCGGACCCGTCCCATAGCTGGTTTGTGGACATGGGCGCCTCTGGTTTCACAGGACTCTATGCATACTTGGAGCTAGATAATGATGAAGCTTGCCACCAACTAAACAAATATCCCCCTACCTAGACTGTATTTGTTTAACAAAATGTAAACTGATTTTCTACATAATGAAACATGGTGTTTAGGTGCTCTCGACAGTGAGAGATGGAGAAAAGATCAATTCCATGCAGGAAAGAAGGAGAAGCAGTCGCTCCCAGAACCTATTTGACTCTGGGACTCGATCTCCAACCATTAGAGGAAGCGTCTCAAAAGCACCACATCTGTGCTGCTGTCTGCTTCATGACCCCATCTTTGTTACGCAGGTAATGCTTTGTAATCAAAGTGGGCTTGTTGTGGACATCACTAAAGCCATAGTCCAAGCTTGTGATCCTGTAATTTAGTTTGTCTAGGGGGAAGTGTCCTTCCTCAATCAGTGAGTTTATGATCGGCTTCATCTCATAACTCCCTTCACCTTCCAAGATGTCATGAATAATGTCTGCTGCCATGTTTTTGCTGACATCAATAAAGTGGAGATCATTGAGGGCACTTGCACGTTTTAGGCCAGTGTCTGAGACACTATCAAGACCAATGTCTCTCTCATTGGACTCAGCAGTTCGGAGAATGGACATTTTTTTCAAAAAAAAAAAAAAAAAAAAAAAGTTTCTCTTAAAAAAATTATATATTATTATATTCTTTTCTCTCTTAGAATTGTTTTTTTTCCAAACTTGGCCACCAGGTGAAAAATTATTTATTCATTTATTTATTTGAAGAATGAAAAAAATGAAGAGAAATAGTTTTTAAGAGGCTCAGGAATGAACTGACACAAATAGTATTTTCCATCTCGTTGTTCCGTACGACTCTGTTGAATTAGTGCATCCTGTAAAATAGCACATGACATAATGTGACCACGAGGTGGCGATATCACCTTCACTAGCTGGAATGTGCGCGGCTTGAATGATCCGGTGAAGCGAGATAAAGTGTTTTCGTATTTATGCTCCATTTCCACTGACATCATTTTCCTACAAGAGACGCAAATTAAACACGGTGAACAGAAACACTTAAAGTGTCGTTGTATTTCCCAGATATTTCAATCCACCTTCCTGTGTAGAGCCGGAGGGGGGCAGTATTATTGGGGTGTTCACTTGCACCTGTTGTTTGCCATTGAACCTTTGACAATAGCCATTAGAAATCATCCGCAGATTCGGCCCTTAAGCTTCAGTCATGTAGATAATACTATATATCTTTATACTGATGATGTTCTCCTCTGTTGGAGTTATTCAACTCTTTAGCAGCTTTTCTGGTTACTCTGTTCATTGGCAAAAAAGTGCATTTATGCCCGTCAGTGACAATATAGATCCAGTTTTCATGCAGAGACTGTCATTTAAAATGGCTTTAGTCAATATAAACCACCTCGGTGTGCTGCACTGTAAATAAAAACAACTTGTAAATTGTTAACTCAGTTTCTAATTTGAAGTCCAGTGGACGCATGTTTTAGAAACATGTTGAGTTTACATATAAAACAAGTTAGCTGAATGTTTACTACTATTTCGTTAATGAATATAAACACGTATGTGTAATATACAGGGGGTTTCCCGCTTCAACCACATTGTCAAAGGGATGTCGCCTTGTCAAGGTAAGTGTACTTTTATAACTAGCATTAATATAGAAGATAAGCCAAATAAATTACACAGTTTAAAATACAATTTTATGCTACTAAAAGAAACATGCTAAAGCTCTATTTCAGTCAACCAGCAATCATTTGAAAGGTATCAAAATGTATGGTTAGAAATCCGGTTAAAATGTCTATGTTGATTAAACGAGTACACAATTAACAGTATTTAACAGTATTTAGGATTTATTATAGTTTTTAATTTTGCGTGTTTTTCAAATAGCGTCATATCGGTGCATATATGAAACAATTGCTGCATCTATTCAGTGGCCAACAAAGTTTGTGATGACATTATTCGCCACAAAGAAACACATTAATGAGAAAATAAAGTGCAGCGCGTGATTTATGTTCAAAAGTGTTACTAAGCAAAATAATCAGCGAAAAATAACTGTCTGAAATGAGAGCAAACAGTTGGGAGGAATTCAAATGCGTTTTAGGATATTGGATCTGTGCATTATTAAAGTGACATTGTATGCCATTCATTTGACAAAATACAAAGAGAACACACACTGTTAGCTTTAATAAGAATCCATTTATTTCATATAGTGAAGATCATGCAGTATTTTATTTAACATGATTTATTTATTCAATGCTACTGTTAAATAGAGCTACTGTATCAAACAACTTAAAGTACTGTTTGTATATTTTGTATATCTTATATTGTGTTTGTCCTATAATTTGTTATTTCTTATTTTTAATAGTGGAGTTAAAATAAAATAACAATGAAAAAAAAAAAACTGGTTGTAGAATGAATAGTTAGCCAGTACCTCAGGTTAATCAGTAAAGGAACTCATTTAACTTGTTGCATTTTATATATTATATAGTGGAAATGTGGAAAAAATAAAGTTTATTAGTATTTTTATGTTTCAAACATTTAATGTCAATATTTAGTAGAAATCTAGCATTGCTCATTTTTTTTCTCAGTTATTTTTATTACCATTTTCCAACAGGTTTTTACAAATCACTTACATATATACAATTTGTATATGTATGAATGTAAACAGAAAACAAATACATTTTTTAAAAAAATAAATAAAAACCCTGCACACACTTGAAATATTAAATAAAAATATATAAAATCAGGCATTAGGAGGGCTGTCCAAATTTACTTATTATAAGAATTAATAAAAGGTTGCCAAATTGAGTAAAATATTTGTTCTTTCTTCCTTAAAGAATATTTAATTTTTTTCCAATTGTAAATATTGCATCTCTAAGAAGGTTTTGATGAGCAGGAGGAATTTTATTTTTCCAGTTTAGTAAAATTAGACGTCTGGCTAGCAACATCACAAAACACAACACATTAATTTGTGAGCAGTTCAAATGTATATCTGTAGGTGCAACACCAAATAGTGACATTACTGGATCTGCTGGGAGTCTAACATTAAAAATTGCTCACAAAGTTATTTTAGACCAATAGAGGGTGATGTGGGGACAGTTCCAGAATGTATGTGCCAATGAAGCAGGGACATAGCCACAACGTTCACAAGAGGCGTCCACTCCCGGAAACATCCTGGACAGTCTTTGTTTGGAAAGGTGCAATCGGTGTAGGATTTTAAACTGTAGCAGACCATGTCTGACACAAACTGAAGAGGAGTGGACTCGCTCTTGGGCTTCGATCCATTGGTCGTCTGTGATGTTTATTCCTAAGTCTTCCAAGCATCCTTTATATGGTCAAGTGAAGTTGTACAATCTATCTGTGAAAGGTAATTATATATTCTAGAAATAGATCCTTTTATGAGTAGGTTGTTCAATAATACATTGTTCATAGGACCTACTTCAGGCTGATTGGGAAAAGAGGGAAATGTTACTTTAGTAAAGTTGCGTATTTGCAAGTATTTAAAAAAAGTCTTTGTTATCAATATTCAATTTATGTATTAATTGTTCAAATGTTGGAAATATTCTGTCAATGAAGAGGTCTATAATTGTGTGCACTCCTTTAAGGTCCCATTGTTGAAATGTTTGACCTGAAAACAGCTTATGTGCTTGATTGCCAGTTATTGGTGTAAGGACTGAACATTGGTTCCACTAAAAATATCTTCTGATCTGAGACCAAATTTTTAGTGAGTGAGACACAACCGGGTTCTGAGCCTTAAATTTAGAAAGATCAGAGGTATAATGTATCAATGATCTCAATGTATTAGGAGAAAAAGCTTGATTTTCCATCTGTTCCCAATCAGGTTTGAGAGATCCATTCCAGAATGACATACATCGAATATTACAGGACCAATAATAGAGCCGGAAGCTGGGTAATCCCATTCCTCCTATGGGTTTGGGTCTTTGTAAAAAGGATATTTTTTAATCCTTGGTGTCTTTTTATTCCAAATAAAGGACGCAACTGAAGAATCTATTTGGGTAAAAAATTTCTTATTAATCAAAATTGGAACACACTGAAATAAAAATGAATATTTCGGTAAAACATTCATTCTGCTAACATTAATTCGGCCAGCGAGAGAGATCAGGAGATTAGACCACCTCTCGATCTGTTGCTCCGTTTGTTTATATAGGTTCACAAAGTTTTTGCTAAAGAGGCCAGATATTTCCCGCGTGATATTTATTCCGAGATATTTAAAACAGTCTGAAACAGCGAAGGGAAAAGGGGTGAGCTTATGTACTTGATATTTTGCCTTAGAGCTGATCGGAAACAATATGCTTTTTGACAGGTTAATTTTATATCCTGATACTTTACCGAAGTCCGATAGCATGGTTATAATTTTTGGTAGAGACAGAGATGGATCTGAAATATATAGAAGCAGATCTTCCGCATATAAGGACACTTTATGTTCCTTCTCTCCTCTTACAATCCCCTTATAATTCCCTGTAGAGCACAGCAAAATAGAAAGAGGTTCTATGGGCAGCGCGAACAACAAGGGGGATAAAGGGCAGCCTTGTCATGTTGAACGGTGAAGAGGAAAAGGGCAAGAGTCCATATTATTTGTGCGAACGCTTTAGGCTGAGCATAAAGCAGCTGAATTAAAGAAATGTAGTAAGGGCCAAATCCAAACCTCGACAGGGCCGAGAAGAGAAAATCCCACTCGACTCTGTCGAAGGCCTTCTCGGCATCTAGTGAGACCAATATTTCGGATACTTCTTTATTTGGATTTTGAGTGTAGATAATGTTGAACAGTCGCCTGATGATAAAAAACAACTGCCTGTCTTTAACAAATCCAGTTTGGTCTGGTGACACAACAGCTGGAAGGACCTGTTCCAAACGCATGGCTAAGATCTTTGCCAAAATTTTGTAATCCACATTCAAAAGGCTTATAGGTCTATATGAACCTGGTTCTAGAGGGTACTTGCCAGATTTATGGATTAATGAGAGGCATGCGTCGTATAATGTTGGAGGTAGAGAACCTGTAGTCAATGCTTCATTATAGACACTTAAAAGAAGTACTGAGATTTGATCTATAAAAGCCTTGTAAAATTCAACACTTTAACCATCAGGGCACTTAGAGTTTTGCATACACTGTATCGCTTGTTTTATTTCTAAGTTTGAAATAGGTTGTTCTAATCATTTTTTGTTTTCTAGATTTATGGTGGGTATCTGAAGGTTATCAAAAAATTGTTCTATTAAGTTTCAATCATTTTGGGATTCTGAAGAGTACAATTTAGAATAGAAATTCTTGAATGTGTCATTTAATATTTTGGGATTGGTTGTAGTCTGACCAGAATCTGTTCGTATCTCTGTAATTAACCTTAACGCTGCTTCTTCTTTAATCTGCTGGGCTAATAGTTTACCTGTTTATTCCCCATATTCATAATTTTTGTGTCTTAATTGTGTCAAGAATTTAGTCGTTTCTGCTGTGTATAGTAAATTTAGTTCAGTCAGCAATGACTGCTTTCTTTTATAAAGGTCTGGTGTGGGGGAGTTAGCATAAACTCTGTCAATTTCCTTAAGTTCTTGGGTCATTTTCAACTCCTTTTCCCTTCGCTGTTTATTTTTCAAGCTATTCAAGCAGATAATCTGTCCCCTCATGTATGCTTTAAATGTTTCCCACAAGGTGGATCTTTTGATCTCTGGATCATCATTTGTGTGCAGAAATATATATATTTGTTTTTGCAGTTCTTCTATTACTTTATCATCCGATAAAAGAGCATTGTTAAACCGCCATTTTTTGGTTGTCGGGTCATGTCCCGTCTCTATGTGGAATGATACTGGACTATGGTCAGATAATCACAGTGTTTGATGTTTGTTAAATATGCACAATCAATTAAGAAGAAATCTATTCTAGAAAACGAATGATGAACCGGAGAGAAATAAGAATATTTCCTTGTGTTGGGAGATAAAACTCTAATTGGATCAAACAATTTATAGGTATTCATGAGTGTATGAATGGCTTTAGCAGACTTTGATATGCTGGATGGTTTTTGTGATGACCTATCAATTATTGGGTCTAACACCAGATTAAAATCTACTCCAATAATCAATTTATGAGAGTCCATTTTAGGTAATGCTGTAAAGAAAGAGGTAATAAAAGCCTCATCATCCACATTGGGGGCGTATACACTAGCTAGAGTAACTGGTTTATTGTACAATTTTCCTGTAACAATAACATATCGTCCTCGAGAATCAGATATTATTTTTGATGCTAAGAAGGGAGTTGTCTTTCTAATAATTATAGCTGCGCCTCTGTTTTTTACTGGGAAATTTGAATGAAATATCTGTCCAATCCATTTAGTTCGTAACCGTTTATGATCCTGATCTTTCAGGTGTGTTTCTTGTAAGAACCCGATATCCATCTCTAATTTTTTATGGTGGGTCAATAAATTTCCTCGTTTAATAGGTCCATTGAGTCCTTTACAATTCCAGGAAATAATTTTGACCAAGGTTTTGTGACTAGATGAGTCTAAGATGTTGTTTTTAGCCATAACTGTTTAGTTGGAAAAATAAAAATTACTCAGTTTTGTTTTTTTTTGGACGGTCTACAATAAAAATCAAAGTTATATTCAATTGTAGTGCAGGTAAAAACACAGAACAAATCAAAGTCCCTAAATCCAACAAACTCTGCTCCCTCCTTGAACTAGCAGCTCTGTCAGAACTACAGAGGAAACGCGTATTCCCAAAAGAAAGGTTGTTTATACACTCAGAGAGGTGTGTGAACATTTGACTTAACACTAAGCTCCTAAAAGAAAGAGAAAGTTTGGTTTTCGTTTTCAAGATCTTCTTAACCATATTTTGGCCAGTATCTATGTCTAATGTAACCCAGAGTTCCCTAAATTTGAAGCAAATAAATGTAAAAAAAAAAATATATATATATATATATATATATATATATATATATATATATATATATATATATACACACATACACATATACATACACACATACATACATACATATATATATATATATATATATACACATATACATACATACATACATACCCACACATACATATATATATATATATATATATATGCACATCTATACATACACACATACACATACACACATACATATAGACATACAAGGATTAAAATTCTCTCATCATTTACTCACCCTCATGCCATCTCAGATGTGTACAAGTTTGTTTCTTCAGCAGAACACAAATTAAGATTTTTAATTTTTCAAGCTCGATTGCACTTCCTATAGCGCCAGCTAGTGCTCTTGTGGGTCAAGCACTAGGAAGTGTAATCAAGCTTGACATCATGATTGTGCCGAGAGACTGCAGTGACAAGATGTCCAGTGAAAAATTTGTTATATTTTGGTCTGTTTCAAAACCGAATGGATTGCTTCAGAAGACATGGATTAATCAACTTGAATTTTGTGGATTACTTTTATGCTACTTTTATGTGCTTTTGGAGATTCAAAGTTCTGGTCACCATTCACTTGCATTGTATGGACCTACAGATCTGAAATATTCATCTAAAAATCTTCATTTGTGTTCTGCAGAAGAAAGAAAGTCGTACACATCTGAGATGAGGGAGAATAAATGATGTGACGTGTCGCTCCTAAATACCGAAAAGCTCCGGACAGTTCAAACTTAAAACAGTGGAACGATTTATGTAAGGAGGAGGGTGAACATAAGGATGTTGTCATTGCACGAGGAGAGAAACTGATCGGTGTAAAGTTCATTAATATATAAAAAATGTAGAACACGATGTTCAAGAATCAAATGCGGCTTCATAGCTTTAGCAAAACTCAGTGTTATTCACAGCAAATATGAAGCAGCATACTGTCGTATCAGAGACAACATAAGCAGCAGGATGCATATTGTAAGATTGTTTTAAAGACTTTGGCAGCTATATTATATTGATTAAACTCGCTCATAGTGGTAGGAGGAGAGAGACCTCCAGCAGCAGCAAGAGGCATATTAATAATGTCCACAACATTACACGCCAAATAAAATAATAAAGTTCATTTGCATTGCAGAATAAGTGCTAATAAAAAGTTATGGCAAAGTCATCCCACGTGTCCCTCATTTACCTCTTAATAAAATCTGTATGTGGGCCAGTATGTTGGTTCTTTTCATTTAAAGCTGTGTAGAGAGTTGCTGAAAAATCCTGCAGATGCGTGAGCCAGAGAATCTTGCCCAAAGTTTAGAGATTGCTGTCCGCACACTGAAACATTATCCAGACTCGTGAAGTCTTTCAAAAATGATGAAAAGTGCACAGTGCCGTGCTCACAGAAACATGTGCTGAAACGTTTGCTCAGTTTTAACTTCACTGCACTTTGCACTTTTATATCACTGTGGAGTTTTTATACAATAAAGATCATTTTTGATAGACTTGACTAGTCTGGATCATTTTTCAGTGTGCGTTCAGCAATCTCTAAAATATGGGGATATAAAATGAAAGCTGAATTTTCATTCTTAAGCTTTTGATGTTAAATAACATTATGACACTTATTTACGATGCATATCTGAGACCTTAAGCATTCAATAATAAAACAAAGTTTATCATTTGCTGTGAGGATTTAAAAGGGAAATGACTGCACAATCTGAACATGCACAAGAACTTGAAGAAATGATTCAGTGTGTCTGATATCAACATGAGGGATAGATATGAGACGCACACACATTAGAATCTCAGTTACAGGTACTAAAATAACTCTGAATTCTGCTCTGAACGTCACATTTGCTTATAATTAACAGAAACTTTCTTTTTGTTTATATTTTGACCTTTATTATCACTCAGTAATACACAGACATAATGATTTATGTATGTCAAGAATCTCTGCTGTATAAACCAATGAAATCAGAAGTGGGCGGAGCTACACAAGTCGCCACGCCCCGTTGTCCAGACTGCACTCTGGAGTCATCGGTTAGTTCGGTGAATAGACCTTTTCACCATCCGGTTTTTGGAAACGCCGGAGTAAAAGACTGCCGGGTAAACTTCAACAGCGGTGAACGGGAGACCACAGCAAATATTATTTTCACTTACACATTTGCTCCGAGAGTAAACGAAAAAATTCCAATATCGCTTTCCAATGACTTTCCCGAAGAGGTAAAAAATAGAGAGTGGTGGATAAAGACAGTAAAATGGGAGAAGATGACACATTTACTGTCTCACTCAGCAGCTGGAATAGAAACTCCCTCACAGCTGTGGTGATTCAGTTTTTAAAACTAATTCCAGGTAATAAAACACAAAGCATAATGTTATATATTTACTCTCAATATTTAAATATTGCTAATATAAAAAACTTTACCAGATTTACGTTGCTAAATAAGGCGGAAACGCGTCATCACAGTTTCACTCAGTCACGAGCATGCGCAGTTAACTGTTGTTTACGTCACGTCTAAAAGCGAAACCAAAAGTCTTCAACTCACCGGCTTACTGTTTCCCCCGGACATTATCATGAAGCTTAAAGATATTTCACATCTCACGGTGAGTTAATAATAATATTGAAGCCTATTTTTAAAGCAATAAACTCTTCCTGCAGATGTTTGGATATTAGTGATCAGATAAAGTATTGATAGTTTATATCACACTCAGTTTTTCACAGTGTGTCATTTTAAGATCGAGCACTACACGTCGATATTTGAAGCCGCACAAACTTTTATATTTGTCGAGTATTTTCAGTAGTCGGCATATTTCTGAGAGATATCCATTCGTCTTTGTGTTTAATAGATTTTCACGACAGTCAGATCAAATGAACTCCATAAACAAGAACTAGATTCTAATAAACCCGGAAGTGTTGAACAGGCCCAAAACTGCTCGACGTCTTTACTTCCACGATCGGACAGGAGATAAATCATGATGTTATCGGATGAGGAATTGTAATGAGTATTTTGGTGTGAGTTTGAATGAATCTTTCTTTATTTGAAGGGTTAATCGCTGGTCTTTATTCAATCAAATTGATTTGTGTTCTGTTAGTTTTTGTTCTTCATTGAGTTTTTCCCTTCAGCTTGTAAAAGTGTCTGTTGTAGAGACTCTCTTTGGTGTTAAATATCCTCAATGGTGTGACCTGAGATGTTTTTCTTTTCTCATCAAATAAATCAATAGAAAGTTTAATAATGAGGATAAACAGAAGTACACCTCTCTGCTTGTTCTTTCATGTAGTTGAGAAACCTGTATTTGAGGCTGTTTGAGCTGTTATTCACACTAGTGGATTTGATCCGCCCACAATTATTTACATTCTGCTGTTCTGAAAATGAGGTAAAGCAGAAGTCTGGTAGTTATTTTTGATCTTTTAATGCTGATTTAGAGAGTAAAGTATGATAGTGAAGCAGCTCTGAGTGTTGTTCTTTCTGTTTAGTGTCTTTTATCAGTGTAGTGAAAGTTTCAGTTCAGTATCTTGATGTTTTTCTTTTTGTGCGTTTGTGTTCTTCAAATGCAGGTCTGAAGATTATTATGGGATATATTGGAGAGAGCTGCTTCTAAAATGAGTCTCTATGAGGAGAGAGAGGATGGAGCTGTTCACCATCAGAGAGCAGCATCTCCAGAATCCAGCTGTGTGTCTATGAAGAGTAACAACTCTATGTTTATTCCCCCTTATCTCAGTGATGGGGTGATCAGGTGAGACCATATCCAGTGTTGAAGACAATAAGACAATTATATTAATATAAACAGCTGACAGGACTAAACACACATCATCTGAATTATTCTGTCTTTTATATGTATCACCCGCAGACAGAGAAACACATTTGTACCTCCAGAATCCAGCTGTGTGTCTATGAAGAGTAACAACTCCATTCGTGAACCCCCTTATCTCAGTGATGGAGTGATCAGGTGAGATCATATCCAGTGTTGAAGACAATAAGACAATTATATTAATATAAACAGCTGACAGGACTAAACACACATCATCTGAATTATTCGAGAGGTGGTGGAAGATGCTTTTACATCAATGATAGTTGGTGTACAGATGTCACAACATTAAACAGGGTTTCCACGGGGCATTAAAAAGCATTAAAAGTCATTAAATGGATTTTGTGGAAATTAAGGCCTTAAATAGCATTAAAAAGCATTAAATGTTATTCCTACAGGCATTAAAGATTTTAGATAGTTTTGAAAAAAATAATATTACCAATTTATTTTGTATATAGCCTTCACAATTAATAACTTTGATTTGCTGTCGCAAAATATGTACATTGGTGTGATTAACACGCGGATCCAGTTTGGTAATTGTCTCCAGGAGTTTTCCTCGTTTATTCTGGTGAGTTTGTATATCGCTCCAAACGCGTGTGTGAACACAACACTGCAACAGCTGACTGATCAAGTCTCAGAAAAACAATACTCAGACTCAGTTATTGGATTTTAACCAAGCAAATCTCAAACGTGAACTGCCCAAATATAAACGGCACATTACATGCCCCACCAGAGACCGGAACATACTAGATCATTGCTACACAACAATAAAGGATGCATATCGCTCTTTCCCTAGAGCAGCTTTGGGACTCTCTGATCACTTTCTGGTGCATCTTCTTCCAAACTGCAGGCAGAAATGAAAATGAACCAAGCCAGTAGTAAGGACTGTAAATAGTGAACCAATGAAGCAGAGCTGGAACTACAAGCCTGCTTCGATGGCATGGATTGGAGTGTTTTTGAGACTGCAGCCACAGATCTGGACAAGCTCACAGATACTGTTACATCATACATCAGTTTCTGTGAGGATATGTGCATTCCTAATAGGACTTATTTAAAGTTCAACAATGACAAACCATGGTTTCCAGCAGTTGGGCAAGTGCTTCAGACTTTTACTTGCCCTGCCAAAATTTTCCCAGAAATTTTTGCCCAAAATCTGGCCCCAAAGCAAAAATGAAATGAATAGCTGATACATCATGGCTTAAAATATTGTGTCCAAATCCATTTTATTATTTATATGTGCACTACCGGTCAAAAGATTTGAAACACTTCAAATTAAAAAAAATTATAATTTTTTTCTTCACATTTTAGAATAATAGTAAAGTCATCAAAACTATGGAATAAAATAAATTGAACTATGGGAATTATGTTGTGACTAAATTAAATGCCAAAAATTTTAAGTCAGTTTTCACAATTATATAAACGTGGCAGCAGAAATTTAAATCACAGTTAATTTTTCAATTAATTGTGCAGCCGTACCATATCCAGACAAGACCATTATATTAATATAAAGACAGGACTAAACACAGATAATCTGATATATTTTGTCTTTTATACTCTGTGATAAGATTAGATGTGAGTATAAACATTTATTGTGTGATTTATCTGCTGTTAAAATGGTGGCGCTCTAGATGAAGATGGCAGACCAGGTTCTGACACAGACTAGTCCGTTCCATCCCAATTTTACCCCTGAGTGTGTACAACAAGTCTTGTGTTCATTGAAACGATTAAGCAAACTAATGCAATGTTTAAAAGTGTAATGGAGATTATATAATTGTAAGGATGATGATTAAATTGTAAGAATAATGATTAAGAGTCTTTGGAGTTCATCCAGAATTGACTGCAGGGATGCAGACAGCGGTCAGTGGAGAGTCATTTCCTGTCTGGCTGGTAACAGCTTCAGTTTACAATAGTTCAATGTCTGTGAATTCCTTTGTTGTTATTTTTCTTGCTAAAGAATAATTTTGGTGGGAAATGAAACAGTCCATAAAGATCTGCACAAGACTTGTGATTTATCTCTGAAGAGTAACAACTGTGAACCACTCAACTTAAATGATGAGATCATGAGATGATCTTTAGCATTATTGGAGATAAATCATTAGAATTATTTCACTTTTTCTCAGAAACACCAGAGGGAGAAAGAGAGGGAGAGATACATCACATGATGAAACAGACTATGAAGAAGATGACAAAACACCGGCCCAGAAAATCAATCTTCTAGAATATGAAGAATTGTCCATGGGTAACAGCTCCATGTTTGATCCCTCTAATCTCAGTGCTGACTCAGTGAACAGGTGAGATCCAGTATTGTATATTGATTTATGTTTTAAGGACTGTAAACTATAATGTCTCCTGTTCTTATTTTCTCTGTGTAAAAATAGCCATCAGAGCGGACGTCCTCCCCATTGTAAGTGCCTCACGGTAACTTATTTAAAGAAAAGGAGGGGCGAGTCCAAATACGTTTTTGTGCTAATCAACATTATGCCACAAATCCTGTCGATTGAACTTAACTTGTATTGAACCCGGAATATTCCTTTAATGTCACAGGATAAATGAAAAGACACATCTTGCCCTTTTCCACATCTGTGCTGCTCTTACACTTTAGTTTATAATACCACGAACACAAGCGGAGTGACACAAACAGTGTCAGAGTGCTGATGTTCTGACACATCAATTCTCATGGAACGTCTCTCGTCGAATCAGATTCAAGAACTGGAACTATCTATTGTTTTAAAATAAATATAATGTTACAACGGATATAAAAAATAAAGCATGTACATTACACACACACACACAGTGTAAATATGACCACATGCTGACATCAGAATATTCTTGTTCATGTAAACATGCTCACTCATTTATTTATTCATTAATTCAGTCTCTGACTTCATATTTGCAAACAATTCTGAAAGTCAATAATAATAATAATGTATGATGTCTTATGGTGTGATAACTGTGTAGAAGTGGAATAATTGACGACTGACCATTGAATTATTAAAAAATAATACAAACTCTGCTTCGTGTCGTGGCCGCATTACCACCTCAGGAGGTGCTTTATTTTTCAATAATTCAACAGTGCTGATACCTGCAGATACTCAAAACAGAAAATCTAAATGAATGTTTCTTTTATACGTGTCATCCACAGAAAACATTCACCCTTCTTTCAAAGTGACCGCATTGATACCTGGGATCTCATTACTGACGCAGTGAACAGGTGAGACACTAAACAGTATTGAGGACAAAATACTGAAATATAAGAACATAAACAGTCTAAATTATTCTTTTAAATGTATCATCACACGCTGTGAGACAGAAATAACTGCTGAACTATTGATGGGGTAAGACCATATCCAGTATTAGAGACTGAATGAATAAAGTTGTTTCAGAGAAACTAAAGCACAATCATCTTGATAATGATGTCTTGCATCTTCTAGTGTCGTGGATGTGTTCTTGGATATCTGCTGAACATGTCAAAGTGTAATTAGTTGAAGTGGATTTACAGGTCATCATTAAATGTTAAAGTGTTTTAAAAATGAAAAGAGCATTTTAAAGTCTTCAGGGGGGTCGTAACATCTCGTCATAGAGATGGGGAGATTTTAAAACGAGTGCTTCATTTCTAAATCCAAAAGATCCTTCATTCACGCTCTGGACATACTGATATCTCTCTGTGCTCATTAAACTCACACAAATCTCTCCATACTACATTTATTTGATAGTAGATGTGAAAATAGTCTGCAACACTTCTTTAATGTGAAATATGAAATATATGGTGTATTTGTGAATGCACTCCTGTATACATATGAATTAACAGTGCCTGCATTTAATCTCTGTTCAGGTATTTATAATGAGTGTTTGTCAGCACTCAGGAACAGAAATCTCAATTCATAAGAATATTTCATAGAAATACGGTTATTTGTGTCTTCATCCTATTCACCTGTGTTGTCAAGCAATAAGTCCCGGCGTCCCCTACAGAGGACATCGAAGAAATCAAAACTCTTAAAAACTCAAAGTTTGCACCCCTTGGTTCTTCTTGTGTTGCCTTCTTGAGCATCAGTAATTGTTTGCAGCTTTTGTAATAGTTGTGAATGAGTGAATTTATCATGTCCCCTGACCATATGCAAATTCTGATTGAAACTTTGAGTGTCTCAATTTTCTTAGTTCCTCTGTTCTTCTTAATTCCTCTGCAGTGTGGAGAGAGCTGATCTGAACAGATCTGGGACGTCCGATCGGACAGAAGCAGTGGATGATGTCCTACAGAGACTCAAAGACACTCACAAAACCATCATGAAGAACAAGTATGAGAGTTTATTTGAGGGAATCAAACTACAAGAGAATCAAACCCTCCTGAACAGGATT
Source organism: Moxostoma hubbsi (assembly GCA_032164185.1). Taxonomy (NCBI): domain Eukaryota; kingdom Metazoa; phylum Chordata; class Actinopteri; order Cypriniformes; family Catostomidae; genus Moxostoma; species Moxostoma hubbsi. The sequence goes on along the minus strand of JAVLUX010000030.1, from coordinate 37,939,428 downwards.
TACACACAGCTCTACATCATCGAGGGAGAGAGTGAAGGAGTGAATGAAGAACATGAGGTTTCAGGACACTCCAAGACACTCCAATCTACTGCAATGACATCTTTAAACCTTTAACTGAACCAGGATGTGAGGAGAAGAGAAGAGAAAACATCAAGACTGTTCTCACTAAAGGCATCGCTGGAATTGGAAAAACAGTCTCTGTGCAGAAGTTCATTGTGGACTGGGCCGAGGGAAAAGCCAATCAAGATGTAGATTTCATGTTTGTGCTTCCATTTCGAGAGCTGAACTTGATTAAAGATCACCAGTACAGTCTTCACAAACTTCTGCTGGACTTTCATCTTGAACTTCATGATCTGGACTCAAAGATTTATGCTGAGTGTAAAGTTGTGTTCATCTTTGATGGTCTGGATGAAAGCAGAATTCCTCTGAATTTTTCCGACAGTGAGAAAGTTTCTGATGTGACTGAGACTTCATCAGTGGGTGTGTTGATGTCAAACCTCATCAAAGGAGATCTGCTTCCCTCCGCTCTCATCTGGATCACCTCCAGACCAGCAGCAGCCAATCAGATCCCCTCCAGATACATCAACCGTGTGACCGAAATCCAGGGATTCAATGACCCTCAGAAGGAGGAATATTTCAGGAAGAGAATCAGTGATGAGCATCAAGCCAGCAGAATCATCTCACACATTAGAAGAGCAAGAAGCCTCCACATCATGTGCCACATACCAGTCTTCTGTTGGATCTCATCCACTGTGCTTCAAAACATCCTGAAACAAGACGACAGTGCAGAAATCCCTCAAACTCTGACTGAAATGTACATGCACTTCCTGCTCATTCAGATCAATGTGAGGAATGAGAAGTATGAAGAGAGAGATCCAGAGAAAGTGATTGTGAAACTTGCTGAACTGGCTTTCAAACAGCTGATGAAGGGCAATGTCATGTTCTATGAGGAGGACCTGATTGAGAGCGGCATAGACGTCACTGACGCCTCAGTGTATTCTGGGATCTGCACTGAAATCTTTAAGGAGGAATCTGTGATTCATCAGAGGAAAGTCTACAGCTTCATTCATCTGAGCTTTCAGGAGTTTTTTGCAGCACTTTATGTGTTTTTCTGTTATTTACACAAGAACTGTGAGGTTCTGAAAATGTTTCTGAGAGGAAAACACAGAACTCGATGTGAGGATGTTCCTCTGGATGTGTTTCTGAAGGCAGTAGTGAATGAAGCCCTGAAGAGTAAAACTGGACATCTGGATCTTTTCCTTCGATTCCTTCATGGCATCTCACTGGAGTCCAATCAGAGACTCTTACAGGATCTACTGAAACACACAGAGAACAATCCAGTGATCATGATGAAAATAATCCAAAACCTCAAACGAGGTCAAAAGCAAAACGTCAGTCCTGAAAGATGGATGAATCTCTCACACTGCTTGATTGAAATGAAAGATAATTCTGTTGTTGAAGAAATGCAGGTCTTTTTAAAATCTAAAACAAAGAAAAGTCTTTCTCTTGCACAATGTTCAACTTTGGCCAACATGATCCTGATGTCGGAGGAGGTGCTGGATGAGTTAGACCCCAACAAATACAATATATATACAAGAGATGGTCGAAGGAGACTCTTACCAGCTGTGAGGAACTGCAGAAAAGCTCTGTGAGTGTTAACATCTAATATTTAATCACTAGAATTTGACAGAAGTTGTGATCTACGGTAGTTTCTTGGGTTTGTGTGCATAAATTTAAAGTCAGATTTAGCTTTCACTAGCGGTTTCGTGAAGATGGAAATCTGGTAACTGTATATGGCTGTTATAGTCCATTATTTAAGGCCACCTGACATTGCATGTGCATGACTGTCTTTGGTTGTCAGGGAAATCACAGAGCCAGCGTGATGTAGGCAATCTCTTCACCACACTTCAGCAGCTGAGGTAAATCAGTTGACGCTCTTCAAATTATAAGGGCGGGACATATGCAAAAGCTTGAATCAAGCATAAGCAGTCTACACTGATATGAGCTGAAAAAACCCCTGCTCAGACTGTACATGGTCCAAAGTGTTGCACTAGGGAGCAGAGAGAGAGAGGATTATAAAGTGCCAGACTTGCTCTCCCAGTGTTCGGTGTGTCCTGCACTCTCTCTCTCTGTGAACAAACTGATCGCCAGTGGGTTGGGCCAGTGTTGTGGTGACGTAAGGTGGGCGTTTATGTGTTTTCACTGTAGAGGCAGTGTCATGAATAAATGGACCCCCTTGTGATTTTGGGTAGTCGCTGAATTAAAGAACGAGTCAATTTTGCAGCTTTGTTTCAATAAATGCTTTTATTGATTTGGGGATTAACTTTTGAGTTCTGAAATTTACAGCATGTTTTTAATAATAGAAAGACTTCTTATATGTCAGAATATCAAGGAAAATTTGATTCTTCATGACATGATCCCTTTAAGTTTTGTTTACAAATGTGAAATTGTCATGACCATAAGTAAGTTGCTCATCTTTATTTGATTGCTGTACATGCTTCCTGTTTTTTAGTATGTCCGGCTGTAAACTGACGGTTCAGCACTGTGAAATTGTGTCATCAGCTCTACAATCATCAAACTCTCCTCTGAGAGAGCTGGACCTGAGTAACAATGACCTGCAGGATTCAGGAGTGAAGCTGATCTCTGATGCACTGAAGAGTACAAACTGTCATCTGGAGATATTGAGGTTTGTGTTTTTGATTTTGCAAATGTTAAAATACTTTCTCATATCCCAATTTAATGTGCAGTGCCAAATATAATTACGCCGTTGGTAGTTTATCTTCCTGAAGAGTGAAAACACTGTGACTTTGTGACACTTTGAAAACACTGGTGTGTTTGTTGGAGCAGTCTGACATTTTAACTTCTGACTCAACACATGTTGTGAGTTTGGGGCGTGGCTAACTGTTTGTATTATCAATAGCAGAAGGATTGCAAGTAGGGCTGCAACTAACGATTATTTTGATAATCGACTAATCTAACGATTATTAGAACGATTATTCGACTATTCGGTTGATTATTGTAACGATTAATCATTAGCTCTTATCCGACAATTCAGCTTGTGCCTAGACATAAAAGGTTGTATTAAATCTACTTACTAACAATAAAGAGGACAAAATCATCTTTTAAACATATCTCAAATAGGGCTGCACAATGAATCGAAAAACGAATCACGATTACAGCTGCCAATGATGATGTGATTGCGAAAACTGACGGTTACAGCATTTTAATTTAAGTCTACTCCTGTTGCGTCAATAGTTTCTATTTACAACGTAATTTTGCAGTGGTTGAGTATTCTAACCAATCACAGACATCTCTGTTGAGCAATGAAATGGCAATGGCCAATCAGAGCCGCTTAGATTAGTCCTCCGTCCTATCAGTAATAACAACTGATCCTAATGCGCAAGTGTTAAACCGTCTGAATGCCCAGATGCTTTATGTTCCATCTCTGTTCGTGGTGGCTCAGGACAATTAATACTGAAGAAACATCACCTGACACTCAGAAATAAGCTGTAGAACAAGAGCGAAAAGCACTTTGTAATTATTTAGGATTCATTGCATGTTGCACCGCTCGCTTTGAACTGCAAATGAGCAACACGACAAAACTAAAACGCTCCGTTCTAATCAAGGCACAGACGCGGTGTAAATAATTGATTTATTATGCTGATTAGACTGATTTGTTTTTAATGAGATCATTCGTGAGAGTGCAGAACATTGTGCGGAGCGTCATTGAGCTCTCAAGCAGATCTCAAACAGTGTAAACCTGCAGTGAGTGACCGCAGTCATTGTAATGAGAGAGTTTGTCGTGTTGCTCGAACAGTTTTGTTTTGGCATGGTAATAAGTAGACCAATGTGAATTTGTACAAAATAGCAATAAAGTATTTCTGCTGAACTGTTCTAAGTGTCCTGAATAACATATTTAAGGAATCATCGTCATTGTCACGTCTGCTCTAATAAGACCCATGTGTCACGCAGCTGGTGTTGGTAGATTTAACATTTTCACGAATCGCACAAACTCCAAAAGCAAATTAATGTTTTTAATTTCCAAAGTGCAACCACGGAGGCCAAAAATGATCTTACATGAACAAGATCACCATTGAAGATCTAACGGGATTAATGGGCACCTTCTCGCCACCAAAGGTCTCACTGAACAGAGTAACTTCATTTAAAATCGGCTGTTATAAATTTGAATATTGAATATACCAAATTATTTACTGTACATGAACTAATAATTTAAGCAGTAATTTAATTTAAGAAACTGGAGCGCAGCTCATATCCAGCATTGAAATCTGCTACTCTGAAGAACCACACGGTTGCTTTGTGACATCACAGTAATTTTAGATTTTAATCGACATTAATAATCGCGATTACAATATCAAGGGCAATAATCGACAATTATGATTTTTGCTATAATCGTGCAGCCCTAATCTCTAAATGACTCTAAATGAAGGGAAAGTTTTATTCATCAAAATTCACTGCAAAAAAACTTTTGTAATCGAGTTTTTGTCTTGTTTTCCACATATTCTCTAAAAGCAAGTCTAAATATCTTATATGTTGCTTCACAGGTAAATGTGTCTTGTTTTAAGGCTGTTTTTAGATATTTAAAATATTGAAATATTAAATATTGTGTTCAATATTCTCCAATAACAATTGTTTCTTCTGCAGTATAGCTACTAATGTAAATGTACGTTGTTTTAAAGGAGTTTTAGATGTTATTTTTGGAAAACAAGCCAAAAAATACTGATCAAAAACTTTGTTGCCGTGTATAATGGGCGAAGACTCTCACCTTTATTTTCACTTCGATCCATCTTTAACTCACAAAAACAAACTTTATCTTCTCAATAGAGCTGTGTATCGCTAATTTACTTCACAATAAGACACACATGTGACACATAGGCTGCAGTATATTATGATTCAATACGTCACAATCCATCACGTTATTAATCTAGCTACTGCAAACGCGCATGAGGGACGGGCATGCACGCTCTCCTAGAACTGTCCTCAACAGTTGTCTTGCTTGTTATATTTTGATTAATTATTTAATTTTTTATTTTTTTATTGCAGTGAATATTACATTTTACTATATAGTTGTAATGTAAGTTCATTAAATTTCTTCAATGTTAGGCATCTAGATTTTATTATGAATTGTGCTTTAATAATGACGTGTGTTTTTTGCCGGATTGTTCACTTTATCAGATAAACAGTTCACATCACAGCGCAGTGTGATCATTGAACACTTAAGTCATGTCTGTAATCTCTTTACACTGGCCTTTGAATCTGACAAATGTAGGACACAGTTTTGGAGTGTTTGTATTTTAGATTAATGGTGTTTGTGTATGTAGTAATTCTGAAATGTTTTAAATTTTATTGCTGTGAAGCACTTTGGTCAACTCTGTTGTTTTGAATGCGGTATAAATAAAGCTGAGCTGAGATTAAAGTGCAAATGCTGTGATTATAATTATATAAATTATATAGTTTACATGTGCTACGTGGTTCACAGTAGATTAATTCTCTGCTGTGTCATCTCGTACAACATGAATGATTCTCAATATCTGTGGTGTTTCTAGTGGATGAGCGGTCAGATTTATTTAAGTATGCAGCTCATCCACACTAAGATTGCAGCCTTTAGCGGTTTAATAAATCATACTAGGACAACATGTCACGATTTCAATTTGATTAATTGTCCATTTCAGTGTATAAGGAGTAACAGAGCACACATTCAGAATAATCCTGTGAGCATTTTAAAGCTGTCGTGTGTCAGTCAGACTGTGCACTGCTACCGGATAAGAGTCGGTGCTCGGTACTACTGGTACTGCAGAAACACTGGTATCATTACATCTTTTTTTTTTTAGTATAGATTTGGTACCGAAGTACCGGTACATTTGACAATACTTTACCAGTACATTTTTGTTGTTTTATGTTGACATTTATTGTCAATGTTTGGAGCATTTGTTTCAGACAACATTGACTTGCATTGAATTGAAATATTCACATCTACATCAAAATATCTTTTTGTTTCAAAGAAGAAATAAAGTCATACACGTTTGAAATGATGTAAGCATGAATAAATGATGAGAGGATTATAATTTATTTGGGCGAACTATTTAAGACAGCATCACACTAGTGACTCCAAAAAACTATAGATTATTATTGATTTGATCAGTTATTTGTTACAGCACTAGCTTGATCGTACATGTCAAAGGAAAACACACTTTGTTCCTTTATGATCTCAATAACGTCAGTGTTTAAAAAAAAAGCTTCATGAGGCCTGTTTGTGAATTTAAGTCTTGAAATGTGACTCAAGTCCATGTTGCTAAATAAAGTCACCATATATGTATCTTGACTGTTGCTGTGTGTGTTTGTAGATTATCTGGCTGTATGGTGACAGAGGTCGGCTGTTGTTATGTTGCTTCAGCTCTGATTTCAAACCCTTCACACCTTAAAGAGCTGGATTTGAGCTACAATCACCCGGGAGAATCAGGAGTCAAACTGCTCACTGAGAGACTCAATGATCCACACAGCACACTGGACAAACTCAAGTATGTTGAGCACTACATATCATCGTGTGTGTGTGTGTGTGAGTGAGTGAATGAGAGTGCATGTGTGTGAGTGTGTTAGTGAGTGTGTTAGTGAGTGTGTGTCAGTGAGTGAGTGAGTGTGTGTCAGTGAGTGAGTGAGTGAGTGTGTGTCAGTGAGTGAGTGAGTGAGTGAATGAATGAGAGGGTGAGTGTGTGTGGTGTGTGAGATGAGTGTGTGTGTGTGTGTGTGTGTGTGCGTGCCAGTGAGTGAGTGTGGTGAGTGTGTGTCAGTGAGTGATTGAGTGAGCGAGTGTGTGTGTGTGTCAGTGAGTGATTGAGTGAGTGAGTGAGTGAAAGAATAAGAGTGAGTGTGTGTGTGTGTGTCAGTGAGTGAGTGAGTGTGTGTGTGTGTCAGTCAGTGTGTCAGTGAATGAGAGTGTGTGTGTGTGTGTGTGTGTGTGTGAGAGTGAGTGTGGTGAGTGTGTGTCAGTGAGTGATTGAGTGAGTGAGTGAGTGAAAGAATAAGAGTGAGTGTGTGTGTGTGTGTCAGTGAGTGAGTGAGTGTGTGTGTCAGTCAGTGTGTCAGTGAATGAGAGTGTGTGTGTGTGTGTGTGTGTGTGTGTGTGTGTGTGTGTGTGTGTGAGAGTGAGTGTGGTGAGTGTGTGTCAGTGAGTGATTGAGTGAGCGAGTGTGTGTGTGTGTGTGTGTGTGTCAGTGAGTGAGTGAGTGAAAGAATAAGAGTGAGTGTGTGTGTGTGTGTCAGTGAGTGAGTGAATGAGAGTGTGTGAGTGTGGTGAGTGTGTGTCAGTGAGTGATTGAGTGAGTGTGTGAGTGTGGTGAGTGTGTGTCAGTGAGTGATTGAGAGTGTGTGTGTCAGTGAGTGAGTTAGTTAGTTAGCTAGTGTGTGTCAGTGAGTGAGTGAGTGTGTGTGTCAGTCAGTGAGTGAGTGAATGAGAGTGTGTGTGTCAGTGAATGAGTGAGTGAATGAGTGTGTGTGTGTTAGTGAGTGTGGTGAGTGTGTGTGTGTGTCAGTGAGTGAGTGAGTGAGTGAATGAGTGTGTGTGTGTGTTCGTGAGTGCAGTGAGTGTGTGTGTGTGTCAGTGTGTGTGTGTGTGAGTCAGTGTGTGTGTGTGTGTGTGTGTGTGTGTGTGAGAGTGTGTCTGATGTGTGTTTATGTAGACTGTATATTTATTTATTAAACTCTCTTTTGTGATTCATAATTCTGGTCTGTTACTAGATGGTGGATCTGTGGAACAAGTCGTTTAAGAGACGAAAACCAGAAAATTTCTTGAGGTAACAATAGGAATGCACCAATGCCATTTTTCCAACACCTGAACTGTTGGTACCAGCCAATAATTGTTTTTATCTTAATTATATCGATAACTCACCGGATCTCATTCATGAAACACGAGCATAACACATTTTTGTGTTAATCATTCGTAAAGCTTTTCTGACATAAGTTTTCAAATAATTTTTTCATATTTTCGAAATATTTACACCTGTTTCCGACCACAGTTATATGGTACATAAGACATTTGAACATTGTGTGTTATTTCAGGCAAACTGCCATGACTACATTTTGATAGTAAAAATGTAATTGAGTAAAACTGACCTTAAAAATAATATAAATAATAATATAAAAAGTAGTTTTCATTTTAAAACATATACTTACAAATGTTTTTTTTGATGCTTGCATTTACTTCTTTATAGTTCATAAACTGTACTTTAAAGTATATTTTATTCCCAACTGCTTCATAAATTTTGTCCTCTAACTAGGGCTTCTTGATTATGGAGAATGCAGGCACTTAAATCCGTACCGTGCACATCTACATCAAACAAATTTCCTACAAAAGAAATACAAATTATGAAAATTCAGTACTTTTTTAACTGCGTTAGTTTATCAAGTATTTATGTAAATATTCAGAATGAAATGCAACATAAAACTGCTACTGGTCTTCACTGTATGATTATAATATTTAAAGCTACTAAAGTTACTGAGAGTGTTTTCTCGTTGTCTTGTTCTGGTTGTTTGATTATTATAATGACACATTAGACAGCAGCAGGTCTATTAGCTTATATTTATACTTTAAATTCCAACATTTTAATACAAATCCACTGTGTACTTCCACTTTAGATATCACTCTCAGTGTTTACATGAATACCTCACCAAGACGGGCATTTTGGTGGAATTTTGAAATGTATTTGACTGTTCAGACGTGCATTAGCACGAGCATTTTCAGCACACACACATACGCCGCCTGTCAATCAAACAGTGCGCAGCTGTTACTAGATTGCAAGCGAATAATGAAATTACGTTCTCTTGATTACTTTCAACAGTAGAATAAGAATATGAACTTCCTAATAAGTGACACAGGCCTCGGCTATCACAGATATAGCCGGTTATTTTTTAGTTATAGACATTTTAATCAGTTTCTTTCATTTTGCCCTTCAAAAATACACCTGTTCTTGACACGTGTTAATGTCGAACCCTGATTAAATATTGTATTAAACATTTTCCGATAACAATCTGCAGAATAGCTCCAAAAGTAAATGTATGTTGTTTTAGATATTATTTTGGAAAAGAAGCCAAAAAGACTAATCAGAAACTTATTTTGCTGCAGTGTATAATGGACTAAGACTCTCTCACGTTTATGTTCACTTCACTCAATCTTTAACTCACAAAAATCAAACTTTCTCTTCTTAATAGATCTGCGTATCGCTGATTTTCTTCATGATAAGATACACACAGTGAACGTGACGCATATATTATGATTCACTGTGTTGCGAGCAATCACGTTATAATCTAGCTGCAGCATGTGCTCGTGAGTGACGAGCGTCCCCGTGCCAGAGTGTGCATCAGCCAGAGAGAAGATTCAGTCTCTTCCTCGGTCACTTCACACAACTCATAGACACAGTGCTGACCGCACAGAGAAATGCCAGATTCTGAGATTATTAGCTCTTTAAAGGGTTACTTCAGGATTTAGCATTAAGCTTTGTATCAGTAGAAAACAGTAGTATTTTCTAATTACCGAGCTCCCCCCCTCATATCCCCCTGAGACGAGAGATTTATTTATTTTTAGTCTGGAAAAAATCCTCCGATGACGCAAAAATCGTCATTTTGCGTCATCGGAGGATTTTTGGTCCAGAGGCTTAAAACTACAGCCAGTATTCCGCATGTTTGTATACAAGTAGGTTAATCACGATGGCTGAAGTTAGTTTTGAAGTTGAAATGGCAGAAGGGGATTTTGAAGATCTGTTGCGAGAATCTGATGCTCGCGCTACCCGTACGTGCCGCAATACAGCGATGAACAGAGGCTGGAGCAGCTTCTGTAGCAGGGGAGCAAAACTTGCTTGGCAGGCAGGAGGAAGAGAGTATTAAATTATATTCAGACTCGATTTGGGGCGGACTGGTGGTGTCTCGCTGTGCGCCTATGGAAACAGATAGAGAGTCCTATTGCTGTCGCGAATTTCAGCGATGCCATTTTCTTCTGGACGAGATCGCTGAATCCGCTGATGAAACTGCACCGATAACATGAGTTTTGTATCACACATGGACAGGGGAGTCCTGGAAACTTATTTTAGAATCCCGAAGATAAATTGGAAACGGTCAGAAGCAGAAGCCCGCAGGGACAAACGGTCGGCTTAGTGTAAAGTGAGTATATTGTTTGTTTTTCTTTTTTGTTACTAAGACGTCATGTACAGAGTTTGGACACCCGGAATTATCATAATGTTCTTCCCGTGTAGTCAGTCAATTTATCAACTAACTCACGATTTATAGAGTCACGATGTAGCATAGTTGTATATGCATTGCGTTCATATTCTGGGCTCATCTTATTTTTTTATACATATATGGTTTATTAATATGATGTGTACTGAGTTTGGTCTTTTAATATCACTGTCTTAGTACAATAAGCCACGTTAAGCGTTTTTCACGTTAAGCGTTTTAGAATGGCCTAATGATATTTTCAGATACTGCCGCCTGTAACCGGTAGGCGTGGTTTGGGAGTGGCCTCGTAGGGGCAGCAAAGCAAGTGCATTCTGGGAGTTGTTATCTTTCAGCCACATGTGTAAAAAATACATTTTCTGCCTTTTCTCTGTCTAGAATGCTTCAAATTCAAAAATAATTTCACATTTATACTATATAAATGACCAATTTTAAATACACATTCATCTTCCCAGAGGTGAAGTATCCCTTTAACAAAGCAAATCTCACACGTGAACTGCCCAAATACAAACGGCACATTACATGCCCCACCAGAGATCAGGGCTCATCGCTGAGGATTTTTTCTACTGGCCCAGTTGGGCAAGTGCTTCACACTTTTACTTGCCCTGCCAAAATTTTCACTGGCCCCAAAACAAAAATGAAATGAATAGCTGATACATCATGGCTTAAAATATTGTGTCCAAATCCATTTTATTATTCATATGTGCACTACCGGTCAAAAGATTCGAAACACTTCAAATTAAAAGAATTATAATTATTTTCTTCACATTTTAGAATAATAGTAAAGTCATCAAAACTATGGAATAAAATAAATTGAACTATGGGAATTATGTTGTGACTAAATTAAATCCCAAAAATTTTAAGTCAGTTTTCACAATTATATAAACGTGGAAGCAGAAATTTAAATCACAGTTAATTTTTCAATTAATTGTGCAGCCGTACCATATCCAGACAAGACCATTATATTAATATAAAGACAGGACTAAACACAGATAATCTGATATATTTTGTCTTTTATACTCTGTGATAAGATTAGATGTGAGAATAAACATTTATTGTGTGATTTATCTGCTGTTAAAATGGTGGCGCTCTAGATGAAGATGGCAGACCAGGTTCTGACACAGACTAGTCCGTTCCATCCCAATTTTACCCCTGAGTGTGTACAACAAGTCTTGTGTTCATTGAAACGATTAAGCAAACTAATGCAATGTTTAAAAGTGTAATGGAGATTATATAATTGTAAGGATGATGTTTAAATTGTAAGAATAATGATTAAGAGTCTTTGGAGTTCATCCAGAATTGACTGCAGGGATGCAGACAGCGGTCAGTGGAGAGTCATTTCCTGTCTGGCTGGTAACAGCTTCAGTTTACAATAGTTCAATGTCTGTGAATTCCTTTGTTGTTGTTTTTATTGCTAAAGAATAATTTTGGGGGAAAATGAAACCGTCCATAAACATCCGCACAAGACTTGTGATTTATCTCTGAAGAGTAACAACTGTGAACCGCTCAATTAAATGATGAGATCATGAGATGATCTTTAGCATTATTGGAGATTAATCATTAGAATTATTTCACTTTTTCTCAGAAACACCAGAGGGAGAAAGAGAGGGAGAGATACATCACATGATGAAACAGACTATGAAGAAGACAAAACACCGGCCCAGAAAATCAAACTTCTAGAATATGAAGAAGAGTCCATGGGTAACAGCTCCATGTTTGACCCCTCTAATCTCAGTGCTGACTCAGTGAACAGGTGAGATCCAGTATTGTATATTGATTTATGTTTTAAGGACTGTAAACTATAATGTCTCCTGTTCTTATTTTCTCTGTGTAAAAATAGCCATCAGAGCGGACGTCCTCCCCATTGTAAGTGCCTCACGGTAACTTATTTAAAGAAAAGGAGGGACGAGTCCAAATAAGTTTTTGTGCTAATCAACATTATGCCACAAATCCTGTCGATTGAACTTCACTAGTATTGAACCCGGAATATTCCTTTAATGTCACAGGATAAATGAAAAGACACATCTTGCCCTTTTCCACATCTGTGCTGCTCTTACACTTTAGTTTATAATAGCACGAACACAAGCGGAGTGACACAAACAGTGTCAGAGTGCTGATGTTCTGACACATCAATTCTAATGGAACATCTCTCGTCCAATCAGATTCAAGAACTGGAACTATCTATTGTTTTATAATAAATATAATGTTACAATGGATATCAAGAATAAAGCATGTACATTACACACACACACTGTAAATATGACTACATGCTGACATCAGAATATTCTTGTTCACGTAAACATGCTCACTCATTTATTTATTCATTAATTCAGTCTCTGACTTCATATTTGCAAACAATTCTGAAAGTCAATAATAATAATAATAATGTATTATTAGAGGTCTTATGGTGTGATAACTGTGTATAAGTGGAATAATTGATGACTGACCATTGAATTATTCAAAAATAATACAAACTCTGCTTCGTGTCGTGGCCGCATTACCACCTCAGGAGGTGCTTTATTTTTCAATAATTCAACAGTGCTGATACCTGCAGATACTCAAAACAGAAAATCTAAATGAATGTTTCTTTTATACGTGTCATCCACTGAAAACATTCACCCTTCTTTCAAAGTGACCGCATTGATACCTGGGATCTCATTACTGACGCAGTGAACAGGTGAGACACTAAACAGTATTGAGGACAAAATACTGAAATATAAGAACATAAACCATCTAAATGATTCTTTTAAATGTATCATCACACACTGTGAGACAGAAATAACTGCTGAACTATTGATGGGGTAAGACCATATCCAGTATTAGAGACTGAATGAATAAAGTTGTTTCAGAGAAACTAAAGCACAATCATCTTGATAATGATGTCTTGCATCTTCTTGTGTCGTGGATGTGTTCATGGATATCTGCGGAACATGTCAAAGTGTAATTAGTTGAAGTGGATTTACAGGTCATCATTAAATGTTAAAGTGTTTTAAAAATGTAAAGAGCATTTTAAAGTCTTCAGGGGGGTCATAACATCTGGACATAGAGATGGGGAGATTTTAAAACAAGAGTGCTTCATTTCTAAATCCAAAAGATCCTTCATTCACGCTCTGGACATACTGATATCTCTCTGTGCTCATTAAACTCACACAAATCTCTCCATACTACATTTATTTGATAGTAGATGTGAAAATAGTCTGCAACACTTCTTTAAAGGGTTACTTCACCTCTGGGAAGATGAATGTGTATTTAAAATTGGTCATTTATATAGTATAAATGTGAAATTATTTTTGAATTTGAAGCATTCTAGACAGAGAAAAGGCAGAAAATGTATTTTTTACACATGTGGCTGAAAGACAACAACTCCCAGAATGCACTTGCTTTGCTGCCCTTACGAGGCCACTCCCAAACCACGCCTACCGGTTACAGGCGCCAGTATCTGAAAATATGAGAAGGACATTCTAAAACGCTTAACGTGGCTTACTGTACTAAGACAGTGATATTAAAAGACCAAACTCAGTACACATCATATTAATAAACCATACTATATATAAAAAATAATAAGATGAGCCCAGAATATGAACGCAGCGCGTTTAATTACACGTTAAGCATTTTCTTCACAAGAAAATCGTTATAAGAAAACGCTGTGGAGTAAAAAAAAAAAAAAAAAAAACTTTTCCTCTCCAACGCCCTTTTGTGAACACGTCCCTTAATAAACCATATATGTATAAAAAAATAAGATGAGCCCAGAATATGAACGCAATGCATATACAACTATGCTACATCGTGACTCTATAAATCGTGAGTTAGTTGATAAATTGACTGACTACACAGGAAGAACATTATGATAATTCCGGGTGTCCAAACTCTGTACATGACGTCTTAGTAACAAAAAAGAAAAACAAACAAAATACTCACTTTACACTAAGCCGTCCGTTTGTCCCTGCTTTGGCTGGCGTTTCCAAATACAAAACGTGGGTGCTCAGTTATACATGCTCATGTTATCGGTGCAGTTTCATCACCGGATTCAGCGATCTCGTCCAGTATAGCTGAAATTCGTGACAGCAATAGGACTCTCTATCTGTTTCCATAGGAGCACAGCGAGAGCACTGACACCACCAGTACGCCCCAACTCCAGTCTGAATATAATTTAACACAATTTTTGCTCCCCTGCTACAGCAGCTGCTCCAGCCTCTGTTCATCGCTGTATTGCGGCTCATACCGGTAGCGCGAGCATCAGATTCTCGCAACAGATCTTCAAATCTTCTTCTGCCATTTCAACTTCAAAACTAACTTCAGCCATCGTGATTAGTCTACTTGTATACAAACTTTCTACACAGAGCAAGAGCCTGTTTTCTTAGCTTCTACAGAAAGATGGCTGACACCATCTTCACATTCTGTGAGTGAGATCCCGCCCCTTATGGGCGTGGTGAAAACATGCGGAATACTCGCTGTAGTTTTAAGCCTCTGGACCAAAAATTCTCAGATGACGCAAAATGACGATTTTTGCGTCATGGGAGGATTTTTTCCAGACTAAAAATAAAGAAATCTCTCGGGGGGGGGGGGGGCTCGGTAATTAGAAAATACTACTAGTTTTCTACTGATACAAAGCTTAATGCTAAATCCTGAAGTAACCCTTTAATGTGAAATATGAAATATATGGTGTATTTGTGAATACATATGAATTAACAGTGCCTGCATTTAATCTGTGTTCAGAAATAAATGCCTTTCTTGTAAAAGAAAACCAAACCCTTAAAAACTCAAAGTTTGCACCCCTTGCTGCTTCTTGTGTTGCCTTCTTGAGGATCAGTAATTGTTTGCAGCTTTTGTAATAGTTGTGAATGAGTGAATTGATCATGTCCCCTGACCATATGCAAATTCTGATTGAAACTTTGAGTCTCAGTTTTTTTAGTTCCTCTGTTCTTCTTAATTCCTCTGCAGTGTGGAGAGAGCTGATCTGATCAGATCTGGGACGTCCGATCGGACAGAAGCAGTGGATGATGTCCTACAGAGACTCAAAGACACTCACAAAACCATCATGAAGAACAAGTATGAGAGTTTATTTGAGGGAATCAAACTACAAGAGAATCAAACCCTCCTGAACAGGATTTACACACAGCTCTACATCATCGAGGGAGAGAGTGAAGGAGTGAATGAAGAACATGAGGTTTTACAGATGGAGAAAAGTTACAGGACACTCCAAGACACTCCAATCAACTGCAATGACATCTTTAAACCTTTAACTGAACCAGGATGTGAGGAGAAGAGAAGAGAAAACATCAAGACTGTTCTCACTAAAGGCATCGCTGGAATTGGAAAAACAGTCTCTGTGCAGAAGTTCATTGTGGACTGGGCCGAGGGAAAAGCCAATCAAGATGTAGATTTCATGTTTGTGCTTCCATTTCGAGAGCTGAACTTGATTAAAGATCACCAGTACAGTCTTCACAAACTTCTGCTGGACTTTCATCCTGAACTTCATGATCTGGACTCAAAGATTTATGATGAGAGTAAAGTTGTGTTCATCTTTGATGGTCTGGATGAAAGCAGAATTCCTCTGAAGTTTTCCGACAGTGAGAAAGTTTCTGATGTGACTGAGACTTCATCAGTGGGTGTGTTGATGTCAAACCTCATCAAAGGAGATCTGCTTCCCTCCGCTCTCATCTGGATCACCTCCAGACCAGCAGCAGCCAATCAGATCCCCTCCAGATACATCAACCGTGTGACCGAAATCCAGGGATTCAACAACCCTCAGAAGGAGGAATATTTCAGGAAGAGAATCAGTGATGAGCATCAAGCCAGCAGAATCATCTCCCACATTAGAAGAGCAAGAAGCCTCCACATCATGTGCCACATACCAGTCTTCTGTTGGATCTCATCCACTGTGCTTCAAAACATCCTGAAACAAGACGACAGTGCAGAAATCCCTCAAACTCTGACTGAAATGTACATCCACTTCCTGCTCATTCAGATCAAGATGAGGAATGAGAAGTATGAAGAGAGAGATCCAGAGAAAGTGATTGTGAAACTTGCTGAACTGGCTTTCAAACAGCTGATGAAGGGCAATGTCATGTTCTATGAGGAGGACCTGATTGAGAGCGGCATAGACGTCACTGACGCCTCAGTGTATTCTGGGATCTGCACTGAAATCTTTAAGGAGGAATCTGTGATTCATCAGAGGAAAGTCTACAGCTTCATTCATCTAAGCTTTCAGGAGTTTTTTGCAGCACTTTATGTGTTTTTCTGCTATTTACACAAGAACTGTGAGGTTCTGAAAATGTTTCTGAGAGAAGAACACAGAACTCGATGTGAGGATGTTCCTCTGGATGTGTTTCTGAAGGCAGTAGTGAATGAAGCCTTGGACAGTAAAACTGGACATCTGGATCTTTTCCTTCGATTCCTTCATGGCATCTCACTGGAGTCCAATCAGAGACTCTTACAGGATCTACTGAAACACACAGAGAACAATCCAGAGATCATGAAGAAAATAATCCAAAACCTCAAAGATAATCAAAAAGAAAACGTCAGTCCTGAAAGATGGATGAATCTCTCACACTGCTTGATTGAAATGAAAGATCATTCTGTTGTTGAAGAAATGCAGGTCTTTTTAAAATCTAAAACAAAGAAAGATCTTTCTCCTGTACAATGTTCCACTTTGGCCAACATGATCCTGATGTCGGAGGAGGTGATGGATGAGTTGGACCCCAACAAATGGCAAATATATTCAATAGATGGTCGACAGAGACTCGTACCAGCTGTGAGGAACTGCAGAAAAGCTCTGTGAGTGTTAACATCTAATATTTAATCACTAGAATTACATCTGACAGAAGTTGTGATCTACGGTAGTTTCTTTGGTTTGTGGCAAACTCAAAGTCATGTCAGCTGACATAAAGAAGAATTTAATTTGACTTTGGATAAAAGTGTCTGGTAAATGAATAGATGAAGTTTTAAAGGGGTCATGAAATGCTCTATTTTATCATTTTATTATCTTCCCTGAGGTCCACTGATAATGTTAGTAAAGTTTTTCTTTCACTAAATCAGTCATAATTTAGTCATATTTGATAATTTTCCACCCTGTCTCTGGCCCTCTGTCTGAAACGCTCAGTTAAAACTTCAGTGTACACGCCCCCTGTTCTGATTGGCTAATATCGTGCAGCCCCTCAAATACAACCATATTTGAAACTCAATCAGAAGAGAATGAACAAGCTCCACAACAGTATAAAACTACATTTCAGTGTTGCACATAATGTAAATCCAACACATCACATCCTAATATATCGTTGCTGTCTGATGAAAAGCAGAACATTTGTGTTCCCAGAACTTAGTTGGAAGGTTTTCAATTGCTAGAGAATTTATTTTTGTGTGTGATCTGAGCTTTCACTATTTTAGATTGAAATCAGTTTTATGAGTTTCTAGTCCGGTTGTTGAGTGGACGGTTCAGTTTCGAGATGTGTTTTGCTGGTCAAATGCATCAATTCAGAATTAACTTTCACTCACTATCTTCTATGGCCGTGAGAAATGCACAATTATGATTATAATACAATGATTTTTGGGAACGTGCTTTGCCACTGATTTTTTTATATCCATTCAGCTTTTTCAGAAATCAAGCAGTAATTTTCTCTCGCAAATGTGAGTTACTGTCTGGCTTTGAACCCTAGTCTCCCACGCAGCTAATGCAATCGTGCCACGTGGAACATTGAATCCTCAGCAAACACTGTATTGTACATAATTCACAAAATGTACGTACACACACGCATACATGTGAGCTAGTGTACCTGTGCAAACAACTCAATTCTTTGCTACAGAAATGTAAACTGCTCTGGATTATTGTCATATAATTATTTTATATTATGTATAATTAATATATATATAATTATTTTGTTATATATCAGTCAAATAAAGAAAAGCCTCCATCACCATCATTTACAGCAGGGATGTTCACAGTTCTGTGGAATAAGATCTA
Organism: Moxostoma hubbsi; assembly: GCA_032164185.1. NCBI lineage: Eukaryota > Metazoa > Chordata > Actinopteri > Cypriniformes > Catostomidae > Moxostoma > Moxostoma hubbsi. Next base: position 37,921,229 of record JAVLUX010000030.1, on the reverse strand, counting down.
CTTTTTCATTATGTTATTGCAGCAAGATCAACCATGTACAATAAAGACTATACATCATCACAATACCAACATTTCAGTAGTATTTAGTGAAATATGACGATTCTCAATACCAGCTTTAATACCACAACAAATAATATCATTAATATGTTAATTATAGAAATTCTTTAGTAATTATTCAAGACTAGTAAACAGTCAGTAATAAAATAACAATAAAAAACAGCAATGAATAGAAATGGATAAAAAAAAAAAGAACAAAAAATACAAATTCAGAAAATTAATTGTTTTTAACAGTTTTTAACAGCAGAATCAAATATTCAAGAAAATATTCCGAATGAAATGCAGCATAAAACTGCTACTGATCTTCACTTTATGATTATAATACATTAATTATTTTTAAAGCTACTAAAGTTACTCAGTCATGGGCAGAGAGTGTTTTCTCGTTGTCTTGTTCTGGTTGTTTGATTATTATAATGACACACTAGACAGCAGCAGGTTTATTAGCTTATATTTATACTGTCTGACATTTTAACACAAATCTGCTTTTTTCTCTGCTGTTTACTTTCACTTTAGACGTCACTCTCTGTGTTTACATGAATACATCACCAAGACAGGCATTTTGGTGAAATTTTGTATTTTACCATTCAGGTTTCAAATTGGCGCAAACATTTTCAGCACACACACGTACGTCGCCTGTCAATCAAACAGGGCGCATCTGTTACTAGATTGCTTGTGAATTATAAAATTATGTGCTCCTGATTACTTTCAACAGTAGAATAAGAATATTAACTTTCTAGTAATTGACACAGGCCTAGCCTGTCACAAATATAGCTGGTTATTTTTTGTTATTGACGTTTTAATCAGTGTGCTTCACCGATTGGGTAAATAAAATTCTCTTTCACTTGCCTCAAAATCCACTTGTCCCGGACATTGATTAATATCGAGCCCTGTGAGCCATCACAGAAATGAAGTAAAAGTGGTTACCTGTGTTGAACATAAGGGGGGCAACGTCGGCTGACTGACTGGAGTAAGAGATGCTTTGCCGATGCAATGGCACAAAACACAATACATTTCAGTGAGGTCTATCATAAGTCCAAGATTCAGTCCATGGCATATGATGTATCCCATGTCTTATGGTTGGAGTTGGCATCAGTTCATCCTGATGTCTGCTTGTCCGGTCGGGTAAGTGTAATTCTCTTTCACTTGCCTCTTTATAACTCCACTTGTCCCAGTTGGGGCTGACTGACTGGGAGTGAGAGACGCTTTGCCGATGCAACTGCACAAAACACAACGTTGGCAACTGTGGCAGGACAAATTGGACCTCCACATTCTAGGTAATTAATGGGAAACACTGGTATGTTTATGTACAAAAATAATTGAAAATGGTCCATATGGTTCGCCTTTGGTGTTCAGGAATAGTTGGCCACACAAGGCCTGTTTGTCCTGCGCGCTCTCTCGCTCTCTCTCTCTCGCTCTCTCTCTGTGTGTGTGTGAACGAACTAAGCGCCAGTGGGTGACGTAAAGTGGGCGTTGATGTTTTTTTGTTGTAGAGGCAGTCATGAAGAATAAATGGGCCCCCTTGTGATTTTGGGGAGTCGCTGAATTAGAGAACGAGTCAATTTTGCAGCTTGGTTTCAATAAATGCTTTTGATTTGGGGATTAAGTTTTGAGTTCTGAAATTTACAGCATGTTTCTATTGTAGAAAGACTTCTTATACACTCACCTAAAGGATTATTAGGAACACCATACTGTGTTTGACCCCCTTTTGCCTTCAGAACTGCCTTAATTCTACGTGGCATTGATTCAACAAGGTGCTGAAAGCATTCTTTAGAAATGTAGGCCCATATTGATAGGATAGCATCTTGCAGTTGATGGAGATTTGTGGGATGCACATCCAGGGCACGAAGCTCCCGTTCCACCACATCCCAAAGATGCTCTATTGGGTTGAGATCTGGTGACTGTGGGGGCCATTTTAGTACAGTGAACTCATTGTCATGTTCAAGAAACCAATTTGAAATGATTTGAGCTTTGTGACATGGTGCATTATCCTGCTGGAAGTAGCCATCAGAGGATGGGTACATGGTGGCCATAAAGGGATGGACATGGTCAGAAACAATGCTCAGGTAGACCGTGGCATTTAAACGATGCCCAATTGGCACTAAGGGGCCTAAAGTGTGTCAAGAAAACATCCCCCACACCATTACACCACCACCACCAGCCTGCACAGTGGTAACAAGGCATGATGGATCCATGTTCTCATTCTGTTTACGCCAAATTCTGACTCTACCATCTGAATGTCTCAACAGAAATCGAGACTCATCAGACCAGGCAACATTTTTCCAGTCTTCAACTGTCCAATTTTGGTGAGCTCTTGCAAATTGTAGCCTCTTTTTCCTATTTGTAGTGGAGGTGAGTGGTACCCGGTGGGGTCTTCTGCTGTTGTAGCCCATCCGCCTCAAGGTTGTGCGTGTTGTGGCTTCACAAATGCTTTGCTGCATACCTCGGTTGTAACGAGTATTTATTTCAGTCAAAGTTGCTCTTCTATCAGCTTGAATCAGTCAGCCCATTCTCCTCTGACCTCTAGCATCAACAAGGCATTTTCGCCCACAGGACTGCCGCATACTGGATGTTTTTCCCTTTTCACACCATTCTTTGTAAACCCTAGAAATGGTTGTGTGTGAAAATCCCAGTAACTGAGCAGATTGTGAAATACTCAGACCGGCCCGTCTGGCACCAACAACCATGCCACGCTCAAAATTGCTTAAATCACCTTTCTTTCCCATTCTGACATTCAGTTTGGAGTTCAGGAGATTGTCTTGACCAGGACCACACCCCTAAATGCATTGAAGCAACTGCCATGTGATTGGTTGATTAGATAATTGCATTAATGAGAAATTGAACAGGTGTTCCTAATAATCCTTTAGGTGAGTGTATGTCAGAATATCAAGGAAAATGTAATTCCTCATGACATGACCCCTTTAGGTTTTGTTTACAAATGTGAAATTGTCATGACCATAAATAAGTTGCTCATCTTTATTTGATTGCTGTACATGCCTCCTGTTTTTTAGTATGTCCGGCTGTAATCTGACGGTTCAGCACTGTGAAATTGTGTCATCAGCTCTACAATCATCAAACTCTCCTCTGAGAGAGCTGGACCTGAGTAACAATAACCTGCAGGATTCAGGAGTGAAGCTGATCTCTGATGGACTGAAGAGTACAAACTGTCATCTGGAGATACTGAGGTTTGTGTTTCCTTTGATTTAGCAAATATTAAAATTAGGGCTGTCAATTTAACGCGCTAATAACGTACAATTAATTTTACAAAAAATAACGCGTTAAAAAAATTAATCGCAATGCTTTCCTGAGAAATGCAAGCTTGTAGTACCACCTGTTTACTCCAGGGGGCAGTAAGTGAAACTTCAGCTGCATGAGCAACACACAGTTTATACAGTGAAGAACACATTAACAATCCTTCAGCGGACACACACACAAACATGTGTTACGTTCTTGTGTTCAAAACACTTGAAGGAGCCCAAATGTTAACTAAGGGATCTCAAGATGTGTTTAAAGATTGAGTATTAAACTATATTTAACTTGAGACAGTGACCTAAACATTTTATTTTTATGACGCAACACACCCGAGACGCGACACAAGCATGTCTGACGCAGGTCGTATGGTCTTTACCTCACAAATATTTAATTAAGGTTAAGGAGGAGTCCTTTAAACTGTTACACCGTTTTTACCCAGTTAATCTTTATTTAAGAAACATGTTCCCAGAAATAGATCCACTTTGCTCCTTCTGTAATGCTGTAGATGAATCTGCCCCTCACCTTTTTTGGGAATGTGTTCACACTGTAGTATTTTGGAGAAAATGTTGTTTGTGTGTACGTACCTCTAATTTAACTATTTTTTCTTTACTTCATAAAGATGTTTTATTTGGTTTTCACAGTTTTGATAAATTAAGTGAATATTTTCTGATTAATCTGTTTATTAAGTTATTTATACATAAGTGTAAATGTATGTCTATAAAGCCCCTATTTGCACTTTTTTGTAAAGAGTTGAAATATTATTTAAATACTCTTTGTACCTCCAACAACTCCAAAGCATTGAAAAGCATTGCACTATGTAATGAATATAATGTCTTGGCATTATTGTCAAATACATCTGTAGTATAGTAAATGTATTGACACTTGTTTAAAAAAAATCAAATAAATGTCTGACGCAGGTGTAGATTGATGGTCCTTAAACAAGCCCTCATAATAAATCTCCAACTGATTGATAAATTCACTTGTGTAATGGATTGCTGTGAACTGTGTGTCAATGATTGACTTATGATCAATAATGTGGTAGTAAACAATACATTGTATGCTAAAGCCGTTTTTTGTCTTATCGATGATGAACTCTTCTGCCACAAGAATGTAATGCATTTTAATTATCTGAATATTTTTTTATATATATATATATATATATATATATATATATATATATATATATATATATACACTACCGTTCAAAAGTTTGGGGTCACCCAAACAATTTTGTGTTTTCCTGAAAAGTCACACTTATTCACCACCATACGTTGTGAAATGAATAGAAAATAGAGTCAAGACATTGACAAGGTTAGAAATAATGATTTGTATTTGAAATAAGATTTTTTTTACATCAAACTTTGCTTTCGTCAAAGAATCCTCCATTTGCAGCAATTACAGCATTGCAGACCTTTGGCATTCTAGCTGTTAATTTGTTGAGGTAATCTGGAGAAATTGCACCCCACGCTTCCAGAAGCAGCTCCCACAAGTTGGATTGGTTGGATGGGCACTTCTTGCGTACCATACGGTCAAGCTGCTCCCACAACAGCTCAATGGGGTTCAGATCTGGTGACTGCGCTGGCCACTCCATTACCGATAGAATACCAGCTGCCTGCTTCTGCTCTAAATAGTTCTTGCACAATTTGGAGGTGTGTTTAGGGTCATTGTCCTGTTGTAGGATGAAATTGGCTCCAATCAAGCGCTGTCCACTGGGTATGGCATGGCGTTGCAAAATGGAGTGATAGCCTTCCTTATTCAGAATCCCTTTTACCCTGTACAAATCTCCCACCTTACCAGCACCAAAGCAACCCCAGACCATTATATTACCTCCACCATGCTTAACAGATGGCGTCAGGCATTCTTCCAGCATCTTTTCATTTGTTCTGCGTCTCACAAACGTTCTTCTTTGTGATCCAAACACCTCAAACTTGGATTCATCTGTCCACAACACTTTTTTCCAGTCTTCCTCTGTCCAATGTCTGTGTTCTTTTGCCCATCTTAATCTTTTTCTTTTATTGGCCAGTCTCAGATATGGCTTTTTCTTTGCCACTCTGCCCTGAAGCCCAGAATCCCGCAGCCGCCTCTTCACTGTACATGTTGACACTGGTGTTTTGCGGGTACTATTTAATGAAGATGCCAGTTGGGGACCTGTGAGGCGTCTGTTTCTCAAACTAGAGACTCTAATGTACTTATCTTCTTGCTCAGTTGTGCAACGCGGCCTCCCACTTCTTTTTCTACTCTGGTTAGAGCCTGTTTGTGCTGTCCTCTGAAGGGAGTAGTACACACCGTTGTAGGAAATCTTCAATTTCTTAGCAATGTCTCGTATGGAATAGCCTTCATTTCTAAGGACAAGAATAGACTGTCGAGTTTCAGATGAAAGTTCTCTTTTTCTGGCCATTTTGAGCGTTTAATTGACCCCACAAATGTGATGCTCCAGAAACTCAATCTGCTCAAAGGAAGGTCAGTTTTGTAGCTTCTGTAACGACCTAAACTGTTTTCAGATGTGTGAACATGATTGCACAAGGGTTTTCTAATCATCAATTAGCCTTCTGAGCCAATGAGCAAACACATTGTACCATTAGAACACTGGAGTGATAGTTGCTGGAAATGGGCCTCTATACACCTATGTACATATTGCACCAAAAACCAGACATTTGCAGCTAGAATAGTCATTTACCACATTAGCAATGTATAGAGTGTATTTCTTCAAAGTTAAGACTAGTTTAAAGTTGTCTTCATTGAAAAGTACAGTGCTTTTCCTTCAAAAATAAGGACATTTCAATGTGACCCCAAACTTTTGAACGGTAGTGTATATATATATATATATATATATATATATATATATATATTAAAAGATAACTATATATAATTATTTCATCATTTATATTGAATTATTGTTATATGAGGGGCTTTCTCAGCAAATATTTGTATATGCGATTAATCGTGATTAATTAATCGGGACACTGTGTAATTAATGCAATTAAAAATGTTAATCGATTGACAGCCCTAGTTAAAATACTTTCTCATATCCCAATTTAATGTGCAGTGCCAAATATAGTTAAGCCGTTGGTAAGTTTGACTTCCTAAAAAGTGAAAACATCATGACTTTGTGACACTTTGAAAACACTGGTGTGCTTGTTGGAGCACTCTGACATTTTAACTTCTGACTCAACACATGTTGTGAGTTTGGGTTGGGACTAACTGTTTTTTGACCAATGGCAGAAGGATGGCAAGGCAGTAGGAGTGTTTGGGAAACCTGTGTGGGAACAATCATTAATTTCACAATTCTGTTTTGTGCCGCTAGTGTTGCAGAAATGACACACTTCAAGTTAAATTCATATGTTTATTAATGGTTGACTGATATGATGTTGTTTTATTTAATGCCCGATGCAGATATCCAGAGAGCATATATCACACAATTTAATATACAAAATAACAATCAGAAATTTGCTAAAACAATAAAAATAGTAATGAACTCTTATTTAGCTCTATATTTAGCCAGTTTCACACAAAACTAATATATATTGTATTTGAAATGGTAGATGGCAGTTTCTTTAGATATCTGTTCAGTCATGACATTTTAGTAATTTATTTGCACATGAAAAATCTGTTAATATATTAAGAAGGAAATAACAGTACAAACAGTAGTCCATCAATCATGGATGTCATGTCTACGTTAGCAATCACATTTACTCCAAAAATACAGAATCAAACCAATTGTACACACAGTGCATAGTGAATAAGACATTTACTTCATTCACACGAGAAGCACTTTTACCTTGTGCTGCATCTGGAAACGTAGGCAGCTGACTTGCTACATTGTTGCATAATCAGTTAATGGCTAAAAATAATTGTAATAATGTTTTAATAACACCCTCATGTCAAGTAATGTTTGGTCATCAGTCTCTTTTACTTGTTCATAATTCATCCAGCCCCTTTCTTTCCTCATTAAACAAGAATGCCAAACTGAACGAATGACAAGCCTTCTCCTCTCGTTCAATCGTTCAGCAGATCCTTGTTCACAAAAAGATTACTGATGCATTTATTTCATTCATGAACGAGTTCTGTCGCGGCTCTGATATGTGGTCCATTTAAATGACACTGTGTTGCACACCGGTCTATTATTGTAGTAACATGATGGCACGTAACAACAAATCGAACCGTGACTGGTCGTTTACATGTCTCAGTCGCTTCACGTGCAATAAAGTGATTTTCGGCACCTTCAAGAAATAAAGCTGCCAAACGGGAAAATGTATTGGCCGATGCTGATAATTAAAAAAGTCTGAATATCGGCCGATTTATCGGCCTCTGTGATTTATCGGTCGACCACTAATGTTTATAAGGGTTTGTGATGATATATGTATCTGTTTGATTCGCTCAGATGGATTGTTTACTTACTGTAGATAAAACCATAATCAAAACTATATTTTGATCAATAAAATGGCTTAAAAATAATTTTGTTTTTCATTGACTGTTTAGATTGTGCGGCTGTAATCTCACTGATCAATGTTGTGAAAGTCTGGCATCAGCTCTACAATCATCAAACTCTCCTCTGAGAGAGCTGGACCTGAGTAACAATGACCTGCAGGATTCAGGAGTGAAGCTGATTTCTGATGCACTGAAGAGTACAAACTGTCATCTGGAGATACTGAGGTTTGTGCTTCTTTTGATTTTGCAAATATTTCTCATATCCCAATTTAATGTTCAGTGTCAACTAAAATGAATCCGTTGATAGATGTCCCGATCAGCTTTTTGGCCCCCGATCCAATATTTAAATATTAAATATCTGCCTATACCGAGTCCCGATCCGATACTTGTATTTGCCTAGATAGAGCTGCAGACTGTTTGTTTGTTTACAGTAAACAAAGTAACTAAAATACACTACCGTTCAAAAGTTTGGGGTCACTTACTCATTCTTTATTTATTTATTTATTTCACATTTTAGAATAATAGTAGTCAGCAAAACTATGGAATAATAGAAATGGAAATATGGGAATTATTTTGTGACCAAAAAATCCAAAATAAATCCAAAACTATGTAATATTTTAGCATCTTCAAAGTAGTCACCCTTTGCCTAGATTTTGCAGACATGTACTCGTGACATTTTCTCAACCAACTTCTTGAGGAATCACCCCGGGATGCTTTTTAAACAGTATTGAAGGAGTTCCCATCTATGTTGGGCACTTATTGGCTTCTTTTCTTCATATTTTGATCCAAGTCATCCATTTCAAAAACTTTTTTTTTTTTTAGGAAATTTTAGATTTGTAATTAAATAAATGTATATGTTTTGGCAGAATAATATTTTGTCTACAAAGTTAATTTCAAACTTTTAAGCATACACCTTCAGATCAAAAGATTTTTAAGATCATGAGAAACATTTCAGACAAGTGACCCCAAACTTTTGAACGGTAGTGTATGTCTTTAGCTTAATGCATTTAACTTAGTGCAGCTAGCATTTTTATAAAACTCACATATAAAATCAACTTCTACTTAGAATGGTGTAATAGCTTATTTTAACTTTAATATTCAGGTACAAAAACAAATCACAAATCCACTGAGTTCTGTATGGATTAATATAAATCTTACATACACTTACAAATGGTGTAAACAGCTTGACTTGAAAAGTCACAACAAAAAATTAATTGTATAAAAACTGAGTAAACAGTCACACTTGAACAGGCCCAAGTTGAATAATAATGAAGCAGTTATTAATAGTTCTGTTGGCAATATCAAAATGCCGTTGAGACATACTAACAACCAGTAAAAACCATGAAAGCATCCCACACCGCAGAGATGCGTTCAAATATAAGACAAATATATTCATAACAAGCTGTAAAACTGCTCCAGTGTGAAATCATTCATATCTCTGGTCTGTTTACTGTCTTTGAGTTTTGCTGTAACACAAATCACTGATTATTGAAGGTTAAACAGTTATATTTATTATTAGTGATAATGTGACCAACATTAATCTGATTTAAATTGGGATGAGTGACTGATGATGAGATATTGACGTCTTTGACACAGAGAGCGCTTCCAGAATATCGGCTGATTTTGATCAGCGGCCGATTGATCGAGACATCTCTAGATGGTAGTTTGACTTCCTGAAGAGTGAAAACATCATGACATTGTGACACTTTGAAAACACTGGTGTGTTTGTTGGAGCACTCTGACATTTTAACTTCTGACTCAACACATGTTGTGAGTTTGGGGCGTGGCTAACTGTTTGTATTATCAATAGCGTGCAGATACAGAGCACACGGTCTCCTAGAACTGTCCTCACTTACTTGCAAGTCTTAGCAGCAGCCATCGGTGTTATTAGGCCTTTTTAGGAAGGCTCCAACCCCCCCTAAAACTCATCTCAGACCTCCTAAAATTCTGACTTTGCAATCAGCACGTAACTGTTCTAAACAGCTGCAGCCGCAACACTGCACTTGTTTGAATCGTGAGTCACTTTGGTTGCTTTTCCGTAAAGACTGACTGTAGTGTGAGCCAATAGCATTGGAGTTATTATTTTCTAGAAAATGTTTTTTAGTTGAATTAATTTCATCATCAAAATGGGTCTAATCAATGAATTCTTAAAACTTTTAACATGTGAAAATAGAACTTTTCAATGTCATTGCGTTTTTTTTTTGCCAAACTTTTATTCAACAGTTGTGTTTTGATTAACTATTTATATTTTTTTATTATTACAGTGAATATTACATTTTACTATATAGTTGTAATATAAGTTTATTAAATGTCTTCAATTTCTGGCATCTAGCGTTTATTATGAATTGTGTTTTAATAATGACGTGTGTTTTTTGCCGGATTGTTCACTTTATCAGATAAACAGTTCACATCACAGCGCAGTGTGATCATTGAACACTTAAGTCATGTCTGAAATCTCTTTACACTGGCCTTTGAATCTGACAAATGTAGGACACAGTTTTGGAGTGTTTGTATTTTAGATTAATGGTGTTTGTGTATGTAGTAATTCTGAAATGTTGTTTTAAATTGTATTGCTGTGAAGCACTTTGGGTCAACTCTGTTGTTTTGAATGTGATATAAATAAAGCTGAGCTGAGATTAAAGCGCAAATGCTGTGATTTTAATTATATAAATGATATAGTTTACATGTGCTGCGTGGTTCACAGTAGATTCATTCTCTGCTGTGTCATCTCGTACAACATGAATGATTCTCAATATCTGTGGTGTTTCTAGTGGATGAACGGTCAGATTTATTTAAAGTATGCAGCTCGTCCTCACTAAGATTGCAGCCTTAATCGGTTTAATAAATCATACTAGGGCATGTCACGATTTCAATTTGATTAATTGTCCATTTCAGTGTACAAGGAGTAACAGAGCACACATTCAGAATAAGCCTGTGAGCATTTTAAAGCTGTCGTGTGTCAGTCAGACTGTGCACTGCTACCGGAGAGAGTCGGTGCTTGGTACTACTGGTACTGCAGAAACACTGGTGTCATTACATCTTTTTTATTTTAGTATAGATTTGGTACCGAAGTACCGGTACATTTGAAAATACTATACCAGTACATTTAGGTTATTTTCACACTTGTTTGGAGCACTAGTTTCAGAATCTGGTGTTTTCTTCCTTGGCACAGTTCGTTTAGGCATATATGAACATGGCAGTCACACTCTGATCCAAACCAAAACAAAAGCTTTGACTTTCTTCTGCAGAAAACAAACTCAAATATTTTGATAGAGATGTGAATATATCAATACAATGCAAGTTAAGGGGGTCTAACACTTTCAAGCTCAAAAAGGGACATAAAAGCAGCATAAAGGTGATCCATATGACTCCAGTGGTTTAATTCATGTCTTCTGAAGAAATATGATCGACTTTCCTTTTTCACTGTACATCTTACCATTGCAGTCTCTGGGCATGATGATGATTTAATGCTCAGTTGCACTTATGTGTGGTTTATGCATGTGCAGAGGGTTATAAATTGTATTGAAGCTTTAAGTGTAATGGTGACTTTTATTTTCTTTTTGGAGATATAAAGTGTTGGAACACATTGACTTGCATTGAATTGAAATATTCACATCTACATCAAAATATCTTTTGTGTTCACAGAAGAAATAAAGTCATACAAGTTTGAGATGATGTAAGCATGAATAAATGATGAGAGGATTATTATTTTTGGGTGAACCATTTAAGACAGCGTCACACTAGTGACTCCAAAAAAACTATTGATTATTATTGATTTGATCAGTTATTTGTTACATCACTAGCTTGATCATACATGTCAAAGGAAAACACACTTTGTTCCTTTATGATCTCAATGTCAGTGTTTAAAAGAAAGCTTCATGAGGCTGTTTGTGAATTTAAGTCTTGAAATGTGACTCAAGTCCATGTTGCTAAATAAAATCACCATATATGTATCTTGACTGTTGCTGTGTGTGTTTGTAGATTATCTGGCTGTATGGTGACAGAGGTCGGCTGTTGTTATGTTGCTTCAGTTCTGATTTCAAACCCTTCACACCTTAAAGAGCTGGATTTGAGCTACAATCACCCGGGAGAATCAGGAGTCAAACTGCTCACTGAGAGACTCAATGATCCACACTGCACACTGGACAAACTCAAGTATGTTGAGCACTACAAATCAGTGTGAGTGTGTGAGTGTGTGTGTGTGTGTGTGTGTTTCAGAGGGTGTGTAATTTATTTTGATTTATACACAGGTCTGTTGAATGTTTGATTCTGACTGGTTGACTACAATTCTTAAGTGTGCAATGATGTTTCAGTAAACGCACGGTTTTGAAGTAGTTCCAGGTCTTGATCGCATTATGGTTTAAATGACAAATTAAATTACACCAAATTATTTTGGTAAACACTGCAAAATAACCAGATAAAATAAATCCAGTGGCTGAATATTGTAGATTGGATGAGATGAATTACAAACAATTTCTATATTATCCTAAATTAATTTTAATATCTGTGGAAAGCACTCTTGCTCTCACGTATATTCTTACACCCACATACATATGCGCGCACACATATACACTCTTGATGAACACACAGAACTTTTATGTCAACGTAACCCTCGACTCCATTAAACAGTTCAGCAACTAAAAAGCTCCATTCAAGAATGGCGACAGTACCACCCTGCTACTGAGAAGTGTAGACTAACATCTTGGTGATTTGAAGTGACATTTCTGCAGATGAGAGCCACAGCAAACATTTACATTTGTGCATTTGTCTGATGCGTTTATCCAAAATACAGGTAATCACACACACCCGAGCACACTCTCTCTTTCTCTTTCACTTAAATACACACAATAACTTGTTACTCCAATAAGAACTTGAAGTTTAATACTTAAAAGTGAGGCAGGTAGCACAGCGCAGATGCAATCTCTGATTGGCCTCTCAAAGCATTTGCTGATGATGGGGGTCAGAGCAACAGGGCGGCAGTCATTTAAGCAAGTGATTTTTGATTGCTTTGGTACAGACACAATGGTGGACATTTTAAAGCATGTAGTGATATTAATTCCCTGCCACATGCTTCTAGAGTCGGTGGTGTTGAACTGTCCAATCTTGTTCCTGTACTGGCATTTGGCTGCTCTGATAGTTTTGCGTAGGGCATAACTGGCTTGTTTATGCTCCTCTGCATTCCCGCACATTAAGTGCCGCAAGAACATCGCTATTAATCCATAATATATAAAGTTATTTATGGTAGTCAAATAAAGGAAAGCCTCCATTGCCATCATTTACAGCAGGGATGCTCACACTTGTATGGAATGAGATTGTAACAGTTCAAGGATGGGCAAGGAGGAGGCGGGAACTGGCTGAACAGCCAACATAACTTTTAATGTTAAACTTAAAATAAACATAAACATACACACATGCCTCAAGGCCACGTGTCTCTCTCTCTCTCTCTCTCTCTCTCGAACTGGTGTCAACGGCTCCCCTTTATCTCGCACTCCCACTGATCAGCTGATTCAGCATTGGCCATGGACCATCATCGCCCGGCCATGCCACCCTCCTCGTGTGTGTGTGTGAGTGTGTGTGTGTGAGCTTGCGTGCGTGGTGTGTGCGCGTGTCTGTGCGTGCGTGTGTGTGCGCGTGGTGTGCGCGCGTGTGGTGTGTGTGTGTGTGTGCGAGCGCGAGTGTGTGTGTGTGTATGTGTGAGCAAGTGTGTGTGTGTTATTTTTTTCGATTAATCTAATTTGCTGATTTTTCGACGAGTTGACATATTTTCCTGTGTGATTAACATTATAACACAAATGCTGCTGATTGATCTTAACATGTATTGAACCCCGAATATTCCTTTAACGTGATTCAAACTCAAATCATACAAAATAATGAATGTAAGTGCTTTTATAAAATTATAAGCTTCACATTTCTGAATTTAAACCTCCAAAAATTCCCCCCATTGACTTCCATTATAATTCAGACTTCCCACAGATCCTTAAAAAGTCTTCATTTCAGTTTTCCAAAATGTCTTAATACGATAAAAGTCTTGATTTTTATTTAAAGTGGTTTTATATTTGGGAGCAGAAAGTCAGGAATGGTGATATGAGCTGATGTGATTATCAAACTTCAACAGAATCTGATTTAATGAAATAAATGTGAAAACACGACACTGTTGTATTTTCTCCAAGCACACGGGACAGTTCACAATCATTCAAACATATCGGACATTTATGACAAGAGATCACTAAAGATCAACTGTTGATGATGAAATATGACAATCTTTGAATTGTTTCTACAGGGTTACACACTGCGACCCAAAATAATTGATTGTGACAATAATGAATAATAATAATAAGTTTGTGTGTGTTCATCTGCGGTTTCATCAGATATTATCTTGAGTGATTGAATCAATCTTTATAGCGCACCAGTGTGTGCAAACTTCTGTTCTCAACTATATCAACTGTTTATTAAACCTTCTATTAATGTGTTATAAGCATCTTCCTTTTCTTCGGCTTTCTATCTTGTTTCTGAACAACAATGGAAATGGAGAAAAACTCAAAACAGCCATTTGTGTCCTTAATGTTTGAGTTTAGGAGTTAATGTGTCCTAAATCATTGATTTAGTCTGGAGTCCTGATATTGTAAATGTAGATTATTGTAGGAGTGCACATTTTATATCCCTTATTTGTTTGAATGAGCAGCTGGAAGCAGTGAAGCACAAACATTTCAAAATAAAAGTCCCGCAAGTGTCTTTAAAGTTCAAAGTTCAAATCCCCCATAAAGTGCATCTGGAACTGAATGAAATTTGGGCTCTTGTAGCCTCTGTCTGGCCCTCCCCATCACAGGAAGACTAAAAACATTTCATATAGACGAGCAATTTTAAACATCTATTGTCAGATTATAATTGAACACATTATTGAATCAATCCAATATCAGTCCACCTCTAATGTCATTATTTGTATAATGTCATGAATAAATCAGTTTTAGTGTGATATTTCTGTGTAAAACATGTCTGGAGTGTTTGAAACTCTGTTGTACTGATCAGCATTATTAAGGTCATGTTGAATGTGCTCCTGTCTGTTTAAGAGTCTGTGATTCACGATTGATTTTCACATTGTGGGTTTGTTTTGGGATTCAGGAGCAATTTAAAAAGTCTTAAATGAGATTTGAAATCCCTGTAAGTCTCTCACTGGAACACAGAAAATGTATTTTTGTGTTTCTGAACATTATGACACAAATGCTGTCGATTGAGTGTAACTTGTATTGAACCCGGAATATTCCTTTAATGGGGCTTTTCTGTCATGTTTGTACTGGACGGTAGCGACCATGACTAACACGTGCTTTTGGATTTGGATCAGACTCATCGGACTGATTCCTGATCCAGGTAAAAATGTCAATATTGGAGCTGAAACTGTTCCAGATATCTGATTGCATCTCTAGATAAAACCCTGAAAGATGACTTAAACTGTTGTAACCGTGATATAATCAGAGTAATCGACTCCGTCCCGTTGAATTATTGAAAATGAATCCCACTCGAGGTGTAACGGACACTCACTAATTTAACGGTCCATCATCAATTATTCCTCACAGAAAATAAATGTGTCATCAATGTGACGTCATGATTGTGTTTGTGTGTTTGTGTTTTATAGTGTGAATCACGGAGCAGAGATCAGAATTACACCTGGACTACACAAATGTATGAACACACACACACTCACACATATATACACACACACACACTTACACACACTCAAACTCACACTCACACTCTCTCACACACACACACTCAAACTCACACACACACTCTCTCACACACACTAACACATATATACACACACACACACAGACACACACACACACACTGATAAACACACACACACACACATTTAAATGTTGTCTCTAATGTTTGTTCTTGTGTTCAGATTTCTGTGATCTCACACTGGATCCAAATACAGCACACACTGATAAACACACACACACACACACACACTGATAAACACACACACACACACACACACACACACACAGACACACACACACACTGATAAACACACACACACACACACACACACACAGACACACACACACACTGATAAACACACACACACACACACACACACACATTTAAATGTTGTCTCTAATGTTTGTTCTTGTGTTCAGATTTCTGTGATCTCACACTGGATCCAAATACAGCACACACTGATAAACACACACACACACACACACACACACACACACACACACACACATTTAAATGTTGTCTCTAATGTTTGTTCTTGTGTTCAGATTTCTGTGATCTCACACTGGATCCAAATACAGCACACACTAATCTCTCTCTGTCTGAGGAGAACAGGAAGGTGACGTGTGTGGAAGAGCGTCAGTCATATCCGGATCATCCAGAGAGATTTGATGTGTATCATCAGGTTCTGTGTAGAGAGAGTCTGACTGGACGCTGTTACTGGGAGACTGAATGGAGCGGATACAGTGTTCATATATCAGTGACATATAAAGGAATCAAGAGGAAAGGAAAGAGTGAAGATTGTTGGTTTGGATGGAATAAATTCTCCTGGAGTCTGGAATATTTTAATGACAGTTTCACTGTCTGGCACAATAATAACGACACTGTCATACGAGTCCCTTCAGTCGGCTGTAAGAGAATAGGAGTGTATCTGGACTGGTCGTCCGGCACTCTGTCCTTCTACAGCGTCTCTGACACACACACACTCACACACTTACACACATTCAACACCACATTCACTGAACCGCTCTATGCTGGATTTACAGTTTATGATTCAGTGACTCTGTGTGACATTAAACAACCGTCTGTGTGAGACACAACAGAGAACACACACACACACACACACATGAACACACACACCTTTCATTTACTCAAGTCTTGCTTCTTTCATGTTCACTTGTTTGTATGTATGCTGTAGTGCACTACATAGGGAATAGAGAGTGAATTCAGACATGTGCATCTTCAATAGAGAGAAACACATGAAAAACCACCTCATACAGACAAAAGCATACCTCTTTGACCTTTCCTTGTCTGGAGTTCCTGCAGGTGTGACCTCATTTCCTGTGGTCATTTGAAACACAAACACTCAAGGCAAGTGCAGGATGACACGATGACAGCTGAATGCATCATTATTTAGATAAATGTGTAATGGTTTTAATCACATTTTAAAATCACAAGTAAAATAAAATTTTACGAGTTTAATTCTGTTCGTGTTCATTTTTTGTTTTTTTCAAACAGGAAACAAAGAGCTTGCATAAAACTAGCAACGACAATATCCGCATCGATATATTTCAAAATAAAAGTTGAGATGTGAAATTGTCCATTTTAATGTTAATAATAATAATAATAATAATAATAATAATAATAATAATAATTCCACTGAAGCGATACGGTTTTATTTTAATTGACTGTAGCGACACTGACATCATTCACATGGTTTCCACTGACACCACGAGAGTCTTTAAATCGAGTTTCTGTAGTTATTAGTTGTTTGTTTCAGTCTCTACATGAGATGTAGTTATAAACTGCTCAGGTTACACATTTCCATGGGAACATTACCAAAATAACATATCAACAGAGTTGGGTAAATTACTCTTTAAAAAAGTCATTTGTTACAAACTACAGATTACATCTTCTACAGTGTAATTAGATTACTCTCTGGAAAGTATTTGTATTACTTATTACTAATTGCTTTCTAAAAACCTGATCAACCTCGACCAGATGAAAAATACAAGGATAGACATGAAACCGTTCTTTTAAATCTTTCAAATAAATCATATAAAATTAAATAAATTATTCATGAACTGGACAAAGAATACAAGTGGGCAGCATTAAATTACAAAACAGTAGACGTTAAATTTAGAATTTAAATCCACTATTTTATATATAGAGAGAGAGAGAGAGCTCGTTTGCGGTCACGTGATTCTGATGATGTCAGATGGAGGGCAGGAAGTGTAAATCAGAATGGACGAGATGGAGGAAAGTCCGTACTGTACTAGTTTAGACGCTATTACGAGATATAAAGGTATAAACAGAAAATCACAACATATGTTAGACTCGATCCTTATGTTTTGAAAAGGAGCGATTTTTCAACGGAATACTTGCCTGTCATCGATATAAGCAACTACATTGTCCTCCAGACATCCGTCAACTCCAGAAAACAAATGAAAGCATACAAAAGTACTGAGACATACAACTTTACTGTCGTGTGGATTAACCTAGCAACATTCGGCGCCTCTCCATGTTAGCATTACGGTTGTTTACGTCACGTGATCAGGCGAAGCGCCACTAAAGACACGAATCATCCCGAAACATGACGGAGAAGTCAAACAATTATACGGCAGGATAAATTATTCGACTGCAAAGACTCAGTAATTAGCTTTGCTATCGTTACGAATTTTTGTTCAGTTACAGAGGTACAAGGAAAAGAAAATACTATTTCATGAACTTAAAGATCTGAAACAGCTAAAGTTACACACATGAGCATTATCCGACTCGGCTCCTCGGCGGGTTTACAAGCCATTTCTTCAAACGTTTTTCAGTCAATTTCTTGCATTTTCCCCCTTATTAACAACAACTTTTGGTACACGATAAAAAGCTCCTTGTGATTTCTCGGTTTGGTCGATTTGAGCAACTATAAACTAATTAAAACAGGCATTTTGAGTTTGTGATAGTGCTTGTATGCTAATAATCCTAAATAGAAAATCACTTTCTGTCTTCCATCTGAATTTCGCGCCACAGCAACGCAGTGACGTGACGTCATGCGCAAACAAGCGATACAGCATTTAACTCGATTACATCAGAACTAGATAAATTGCTGAAAAATTAAGAGTAATCCTTTAGTTTTTCAATGAAAAAATACATTAATTACTTAATAATGCATTACACCCAACACTGCATATCAAGTAGAACTGGCTTGATTGTAGCTTAGCACCGGAGGCGGAAGTGCAGACGGCAGGGATTTCAAAATAAAAGTCAGTGGATGATAAAGTTCTGTTTTATTCCACTTTGTATGTTTTTTCGATTTTTTTAACAGCAAACATGCTTTTATTCAACCTGTACAGTTGACACGTTTTATATAATTTATTCATACAAATTTACTCTGTAATTATCCGTGAGCAAATACTTAATACAAAATAAAAATGACAGTAATATAAACTTGTTATTTTTCTCACACCGCAGAGGCTGCAGCCGCATTAATGTTTGTTGTGGTCTGATCTTCTGTCAATATTAAGTCCAGAATTCATTTGGGAAAAAGGTCAGAACATACATAATCACATCCCATCAACAATTATCTCAGGAAAACTTGTTTTCAACAGATTCACATCTGGACAAAAAGTGCTTAGGTGAATCTCATGAAACCTCATATTGCACACCGAAATCGATACGAAATAAATGTGATTTATTTACCATAAAATTAAAATTAAACATATTCCCCCATGCACTGAAATTCTCATTACAGTAATGCAAATAACTCTCAGTAATGTCAAGTGAAATAGAATTATTATTATTTCTATTGTGATGTATTTATGGGAGTAACTGTACTGTCTTTAATTAATAAAATCATTGAATGCAATAAAAAATACTGTATAACAGTGATGCCAGTCTAATGAGAATTAAAAAAATGCCTGGGCACATTACAGCAATGAGACTTTGTTGGTTAAACGTGCTTAATTTTCATGAAAATAACGTCATAATACAAAAAGTAAAAATTTTAATATATATATATTTTTTAAATTGATCTGATCTGGGTGCACTGCTAAATAATAATAATAATAATAATAATAATAATAATAATAGTCTTATTTTTGTCTTGTTTTCCAGTAAAAATATCGAAACATTCTTAAAACAAGT